>BOPP01000232.1:395809-429996 GCA_017312745.1 Gryllus bimaculatus | reverse complement strand
CGGCTGCAGTTATTCATAATGTACCCCAAAGATAAATAAATTTCTGCCTCTCCAGGGAAACTGGAGGGAAAAAACGGAAGAAAAAAAAACAAAAAAAACCTTCCGGGCTTGTTGCGCCACTATGTAACTAGTTTTGCGGCCGGAGTTGTCAGTCGATTGTGCTCAAGCACGTAGCCATATTGTCACGTATTTATTATGTAATTTTTGGACCGGCTCTTTTGTAGCCCGTGACCCTATGCCACGTATTAAAATGTCATTTGTTTAATTTGACGCTGATCGCCATTTATTGTTATTATGTAAAGTTGCTATTTTTGCGCTTTGATTTTCTCACGCCCGTGGCATTATGTCACGTAAATTATCCTGAGATGTACCTGATTTTTGTGCTTAATTTATTTTGTAAATATGTTTTTTTCCAGTCTGTCAGCCTGCTTTTAAATTTTATTGTTTTTTTGTTGGATGTCTCTCAATCCCAACGCCGACATTTATTTTTGGTATAACGTCTTCGCAAATTTTGATCGGTTAGCAGGACGCGGTCCAAGAACTATTGTAAATAATTTAAATGTTTTAAGGAACACATAATTTTAAGATTGATGTTTTGTTTAGTCAGTGGTAATTGTTTAAATGTACATAGCCTATAATTTATGAAGTCTGCTTATTGGATACGCTCTGATTTTTGTGTAACGTGTTCATCCTGTAGATTGTGGTTATAATTATTTAATTATGTTTGAGCATTAATTGTGAGATACCCTGCATAAAAGCAGCTCTGTCCCTTAAGTTTTTATACGTTTGTTCTAACAAGATTGTTATGTATTATCCAGAAGAGTGTTAATTTTGTATGGGATTTTTACCGGGCGTCGTGACAGTTCGAGTCGGATTGCTCCTGTTTTACCGCGAACTGGGGCCCAATTGACTGATACTGTGGTGTTTCCTCTCGTGAAAGCATGTAGCTCTTAACCTTGCTCCATAGACTAGAGCCCCAAAATTTAGGCGCTGAGCGACACCCAGCTGGTGTCGCAACTCAAGAGAGTGACTTGCAACTTTCTAATTATAAAAGCGTTGCCCTGATTGGCATCACGCCGTAAAACACCACTTTGTACAGGTGAACGTAAAGTATTAATTGGTAATGAGCGTTATCCAAGCACACATGTAATTTTCTGTGTTATGGTTATTTGTACTGTTTGACTGAAGGTTGTTCCTATTCAAGTTGTAATATGATTAATCGAGCATTTGAAGCTCAGCGAGCAAAAGCTTTTCTGTGGCAGCATAGCATTTCATTATGTTTATTATTTAAGACGAATATCGGAAACTCTGTCAATTTTAAACTTGTATGCATTTCATACAGAATTTCTGTATATTACTAAGTATTCTGTTAAACGACGAAATTTTTGCTATTCTCCGCTCATTCATATATTCATTTTCATTAGGTTTGGGTTCAGGAGATATTTTATTTATTTATTTTCCTGGGCAAATGGGCTATGTTCCGTTCTGTTCTGGTGTTTTAGAATGCCTGCCTTCGTATATCGCGGCTCATCATTCTGGGTTATGTATTTTGTTGCTTTGTTTTCTTTTGTTTATTATTACCCTTCCCCCATACGAGGACGGGGATTAGGTTGTGGAGTAGGTATTGGGTTTGCATAGGTTATTTTATTTGGGTTAGACGGATGTTTATTAAGGGAAAATGGTGGAGCTAGCAAGACGGGTTGTTACGTTCAGGTGTGATATGTTATGTTCAGGTGTGATTTAGATAGAGAAGCATGAGAGGGGATTACTATTGTTCTTGTATTTTGGTTTGTTGTGGCTATTTTCAGGGTAGTTTTAAGGGAAGGAAGATTTAGGGTTTGGATGGAAAAGGTTTAGTTTCAGATTGAAGTTGTGATTTTGATGGGTTTTGTTTGATTGTCGGTGTGGTAGAGAGTACATGTGGGTCTTAATTTTTCAAAGTCAGTCAAAAGGAAACGTCTCGTAAGGTCGTTGTCTTTGCCTAGGTAGGTGGAGGGGGAAGCTGAAAGATTTCTAGGGAGTTTTTCATTCGGTTTCTGGGTAGGTTTTGGAGAATGTGGAGGTTGGGTGTTATAGGGTTGGTTAGAAAGTAGTTATAGGGTTGGTTAGAAAGGATTTGTTTTAATTTCGGTTTTGCAGGAGTTGTGAAGGAATGTAAGGATGTGTGGAATTTGGTGTTGGGAGCGGATGTCGTATCTGGTTAGTGGCAGAGGACGGAATATTAGTCTGATTATTTTATTTTCAAGGATGATTATTTTGTTATGGTTTATGGATGTGGTATGAAACCATGTTGGGTGGGCGTAGGTAGGGACGGGACAAATGTAGGTGTAGTAGAGGAACAGCTTTTTCTTGATAGAGTGGGAATGGTGGGTGAGGATTGGTAGCAGGGTGTTTGTAATGCGGTGGGATTTAGTTAAGGATTGGGTTATATGGTCGGTCCATGAGAGTCTGTGAAAGAAGTGAATTTCTAGGTACTTTGGTGTTTATTGCCAAGGGATGGGGTGTTGGGAGATTTGAGGGGGTGGGGGTCAACACTGGTTGTCACGGAAGGAGAAAAGAACGGCTTGATATTTTTGGGGGTTGATTTGTATAGAATTTTCGCAGGCCCAGAGGTGGCGGTTGTTAAGGAATTTCTGAAGACGACTGAGGGAGCGTAGAGGGATCGGAGCGAGAAAAGGAATGCAAAATCATCAGCATACAGGAACACCTTGGCACCGTGCAAGGGAGGGATATCATTTATACATATTGGGATTAGGATAGGAGAGAGCACGGTGCCCTGTGGGACGCCGGTTTGGATGGGGAGAGGGGTTTGTTGAAGAGGTAATTTGTTGGGTTATTTGTTGGTGTACTTGGATGATGTAGAGGCATGAAGAGACGTAGACGGGGTGGTTACCAGTGCGGTTGAAGCATTTGTATGTTGGGACAGGGTCTTGAGAGAGGGGACAGGCCTGTGTTGGAAGGGTGCAGGCGCAAAGGACACAGATTTTCTTGTGTCGGGCGTATGTCTTAGTGTAAAAGAGTTTCAGGCAGATTTTACATTGTGGGACGTGGTCTGTCTTTTGGTATGTTTCAGTCCTAATACTGCAGTGTTCAATGTATCTAAGTTTTGTCTAGCCTCTGTCATGCCTTTTGGGGAACCTCAATTGTGTACAGTCCAATTGGTTTTAATTGTCCACAGTAGTGTCTTTGCATCTCAGTGATGTGGTACACTGTCAATTTCAGGTCAGTCATATGTTGACTAATTGTGTCAATTAGAAAATCTGGTGGAAGTCCTCTTAGTACAAGTTTGTCCCGTACGTCGTCAGTTGATCTGTTGTAAAAGTATGCATGTCTGGGAAATACAGAGATTTTAGTTTTGGGTCTGTCCTAATTTTCTCAAGTCGGTCACGTATTTGGTTGTGTGCCATTACTGTCTTTGGTCAAATCACCAGTTCTGTCCTATTGCACTTTGCATACATCTGCCGGTTACATTTTTCGTTCAAGTTTCGTGTCAATTCGTCCACACTGAAGATTAAGTTTAAGTCTATTTTAAACTGATCGATTCTTCGTCAAATTTGATTTTGTGGATTAGGTTGGAGAGCGATCTGTGTCTGATGAGTTAGATGAGGAAGGGTCAGTTAGAGGACCGAATGGGTTGTGAAGTGGGATTTGAGTAGGGGGATCAAGAAATTTCTGTCTACTTGTTCTTTTAGGGTAGGTAAAAGCTCCACCGAATTGGGAGGGATCTAGGTTGGAAGGATCATCCCGTATGGGGGAGGTGGAACGGTCTCTTTTGGTCCCGGTGGTCTGGATGGATTAGTCGCGATCTGATAGCGGTATTCATTCCGAGTCCATGATGCCGTCAATTGACGAGAGCGACCAAAGTCACTTCTCCTCCAGGCGTGGCGTGGTGAAGGATGTCTACCAACGCTCCCTGGTACTGGCAGTGAGCGACGGTTTGCCGCCGCCAGTTTGCGAGTCGCTTTCGCTCTTAGATTTAATTCTTAGCGTAATACGCGAAGAATATCCCTTAATTCATTTTCTTCATGTATACTTTGTATTTTTTTCATAGACACCATGTTCGTGCACCATTAAAAATTTAATGGTTCAATTTGATATTTTCCTTGTTGAAATTCATTTTTGTTAAATAAATATTGGTTGTTACTTGAACGTTTGATATCTAATTTTTCTCCAACGTTGAAAGCTACTCATTAACTAGGAAAACCCTTGACCCGATTCCTGCTTTCTGTATTTCCAGTTATTTGCTCTTCGGTAAAGTCCAAGTGCCATCTATTGATAAGTTTAATGTTACTGCGTGCTTTACCAGTACATGTTCACTACAGTTAATTAATTAATGCCAATTGTGGCTGGCGACCATGTTAATTTAATATTTATTTATCTTGCCCTTTTCAGATTTAACATTTAAAGTGGCGATCTTGAAAATTTGTGTAAAAGTCGCTTTGAAATATAAATTTTAAATTGGCGACCATGACAGAACACATGACAGATCCTATAATCTTCGAATATTTAAAAGCCATTTTAAATATAACAATTGGCGAGCGCGCGTCACGCGGTTTCTTCCAGCCATCGCGGCATCGTTGACGGACGCCTGCGTCTTGCCAGATTCTGCGAAACGCGTACGTCATCCAAGTTCCGAGAAAGGGCGCAGTGGCGATGCGTCGCTCGAAGGGCGTCCGTATTTTCCCATGTGTCAACGGATGCGGCCTGGCGTGGGTTGGGCCGAGACAAAAGGGTTTCAAGCATCGGCGTCCGTGACGCTGAGAACACGCTTGCAGGTCGGAAAAATCTGCGCGATTCCTGGCATCTTTCGCAGCAACTTTGTACTCAATATAATTTTATAAAACACGCGTCGCCACCTGGCGCGTGCGACCGTCCCTTTACACGCGGCAAGGGACCATCTCATTTGCTCATGGATGAAGAAAAATGGATGAGAACCTGATCGAGATGGAGTTCAGCTGACCCAAAAGTTAATTACATTCTCTACACATACTATAATAAATGTCATTCAGACATTCTTTGTCTGTAAATAGTCTATGTATAAAGGGGAATTGGTAATAAATGGGCGACACATATCTTCATTTACTCTCGAGAGTGTTGCTTTAAAATGTTTCCAAATTTACTGGACGTGTTCAGCAGACCGAAAATCTTGTGCATGATATTCAAAAACTTCAGTTTCTTCAGTGTTAGAAATCCTTCAAATTCATTATTTTATTACAATAGTCTATGGAGTCTGCAATTGATCTACTCAGGGTTTGCACAGGTAATCGAACACATTTTATATTCAAACCAAAATACATGTTTCGATGTTAGCTTGTTAGCTAAATGTAACCCTCTGCACTCTGAAGGTTAAAGAGAGCCTCTATATATGCCCACTAAATGGAGCCTTCTTTAGTGTAAATAACACCCTTTTCTGCTAAACAATTGCGTACAAGTTTTATCGCGTGGCATCTAATACCGACACAGATTTGTTGCAGGAAACAGGGTAAGGATAATAGGTTTTGAACTTGTCTTCTTGACTCACATTTACGCCCAAACTTTGTGCTTGTGCACTCAGGTTGATGCTTGTTGCATCAAATGGTACTGCTCCTAGAGTAACACTAATTTCAAGCAACTTTTCAATGCACGTAAATACTAAACTTCTATCTCCGTACCAAACAAAGAATCTCTAAAAAATTAACAACAAGGAATCTTACAACAGTCATTCACATTCACACAAACCACTTTTGCTGTTGGCAAACTATTACTGTTCATTTCTGTTCCCAGGTTCACATAACCTACAATTTTATTACCAGTCAATATGTAGACACACATCATCAATGGAGATACAGACAAGTGAACATCCACCTTTTTATAGTTGAACATGTGCTTTTATCTGGGTAGTGTTTAAACATTCCATGCTGAATCCTGGTTCCAAATAAATTTTTAAAAAGAGCATTATTAAATTTTCTCCTAACATATTCTTTAGGAGAAAATAATTAATGTCAGGGCAAATGACCTTAATTTTTCCTCATAATCATCATTAAACACACTTGTGCCTTATTTCTTGCTGGCTCGATCTATTAAAGAACAGACACCTGATAGCAAACTTTTTTAAAATGTCAGCATTACCGTCCAGAAGCAACTTCTTCACTTAAGTGCCAATGTTAACTCGGTCGGTCTTTATTTTTTTCCCCAGCGCCTTACTTTCTGCTGTAAAACTTTTATTTTCTACTTCGCACTACGCAGCCGATCATTGGATTTATTAAGTTCCTCAATTAATTTTCTCATATGTGGAGATACTTTTGTACATTGCATTGTGAAGCCTGATTATCGGTGTTGATGCCACTCAAGTACACACTATCATCTGTTTTGTTTTCTGTTGACGTTTTTGTTTAGATTTTTTCGTGGTGTTTTCGAATGTTTTTGAAGATGTGAAGGATATGCTGGAAAAATGCTCGGGACAAATCCTTCTCTGTCTTATGTTCTGGCCTGTTAGATCAATAGCTTCTGGCCGAAAATGTTGGGAACAAACACCAGACGCAGATATTAATTTCCAGTTTTCCCTCCTTGTCTCTCAAATGCATTTTCAATTGGTTGTTTGTGGGTTTAATTTCTTTGCACAGTGGGCATTAACCCATTTTCTCGCGTGGGAAATCTAATACAAAAACAGAACAAAAGAAAAAGGCATTAGGCTGAACTTTACATATCACTCCTCAAGGGCATTAATACACACAAACTTATTCTTTTCCAGCCAAATTTTTAATAAGTGGTTTAATCATACAATCTAAACCTCAAACATTCTTACAATTACTAACAACATGAACACTGACACAAATTATACACGCCTGTGCAGAATATTCACTAAAGTTAACATAAAATTATTTACGGACTATTTGCTGATGGACTCATGGGACACAGTTTATAAGGCTGTTATAAACTGTGTCCCAACTGAACAAAATTAATAATCTATCTTTTAAACCCGTTGTTATATGTGGAGATTTCAATATTGAATTTCTAAGCGAATCTCACGCAAAAGAGCAGTTTCTCAACTTACTGCATTCTTTTAATTTAGATATTACAGTGAATGTACCTACACGGAATACATTTACATCACAAAAAGCAATAGATGAAATTATAATTAACAACACAACAACTAGATATGAAATAAAAACTATTAATCTAGGTTATAGTGACCATGATGCACAAATTCTTACAATTACTAATAACATGAACACTAACACAAATTATTCACGCATGTGCAGAGCATTCACTAAAGTTAACATAAAATTATTTAAGGACTACTTGCTGAAGGAATCATGGGATACAGTTTATAACGCTGTTGAGGCAAATGAAAAATATAATCTATTTCTCCCAAAACTTTCATTTCACTTTAACGCATTTTCTCAAAAAGACAAAATTAAATATTTCACGGAAAAATAATACTTGCATTTCACAAGGTATTAGAACATCGTGTAAAAACAATCGCACGCTTTACTTTATTTCTAAACATCATAACTTATCACTCGGTTTCCATGTCTGCTTTCGAGAATACAAAAGAATTTTAAGGAAAGAAATAGTTCAGGCAAAAATAATGAAAAATAATCAAGATTTTTTTCAACGCTAGCAACAAAACTAAAGCAGTGTGGAATGTCGTAAAAAGTACGACCACATTATCTCTTTACTTAGTAGAGAATGTTATTTTAAGAATAATAAAAAAAACAAGTAATTCCGAAAAACTGGTAAATCTCTTCAACTAACACTTTTCTAGAATTGCGGCTGAACTCACGAAGGGACTAAAACCGGAAAATTTAACTTCATTACATTCCCAAAGTTTTCGACTCGATGTTTATTTTCGAAACTTCTTCAAACGAAATCTTACGAATAATCAAGATACTAAAAAATAAATATTCATTTGGTTTAGATGAATTTCCGGATTGTTTATTGAAAACTTGGGTATCTACCTTTACTCTCTGTTAACTCTCATTTTCACTGCTTCTTTATTCACAGGAATATTTCCATAAAACAAAAATTAAGCCACTTTTTAAAAAAGGGAGCAAAATTTCTAGGTCTCTCAATTCAGTCAAACCTCAAACGGAATGTATTTATAACAAAATTAAACACTAAATTAAGTACATTTGTTACGCATTCAGAATTCTTTCAAATTGTGGTATCCTCCATGCAGCACGTTGCCTCTATTTTGCAAATATACCTCCCGCCTGAGATATTGCATAATATTCTGGGGAAATTCATCATGTAGTACTCAGACCTTTAGATTGCAAGAGAAAATTATTCGAATAATGAAAAAATGCTTTAGACGTGATCCCTGCAAGCCTCTTTTCATTGAGCTTGGAATCTCACCACTGCCTTGCCTATTTATTTACCAATCTGTAATATTTGTCATAAGTGACTTAACAGTGGGAAAATATTGCAATACTGATATTTATAATTACAATACACGTCATAGAAATCACGTTCAAGTGTCAGTATCAACAGCTCACTACCAGAAATTCATATACATGAACGCTGCTTTAAAACGCATTGACAGATGATATTAAACAATTGAAGTCAGTACACAAATTTAAGTTAAAGGAAAACTATATTCTGATGCATAACTGTTTCTATTCAATTAAAGAATAAACGGACCATCAAAATCTAAATGTTTATTTTAATAAAACATTATTTTAATAAAATATTGAATTAGTTTACATTTGTACTGTATAATATTTTTAAAGGACTTAATATGTTTGTAACAAATAATGTACTTCAGCTTCCGGGTCACTGACCCCCATCTCGATCAGGTTTTCCTCTAGTTCCCCTGATCCATTGAGCATATGCTAAGATGGCCCCATGTTTTGTTTTGTTGTCCTGATTCCTGTTGTCATGACTCCTTTTGCTGGTAATGGTAGGAGAAGAGGTAAAGGGCGAGTTACTATTTTGCTAGCAATGCAAAAAAAGCCTACATGCAATTCGTTTACAGCTGCAAATAAGTTTTCTATAACTCATAAACGAATATGCCTATTTTTTTAAATATTGCTAATCTCGCGCCTTTTTAAAATTCATTTTTATTTACTTATTTGAACCTTTTACTCATCTTTCAACTATTTAAAGTTAAATTGATGGGAAGGGATTCTGGGACTCGTGCGCAGGTGATCTTCTCTCCCATACACCACACAGTTTTTACTATTTTTTGACTCAATAAATCTAAATATTCTAATTATTCACCTTACACTATCAGTTAATTATGAAATAAATTCACAAACTGTGTAAAATCATACACAATAAATATTGTAAAATCTGAATGAATTATTATTGAATATATATATATATATATATATATATATATATATATATATAATGACGTCATGGGATTGTGCAACCCCATAACAACATTGTCTAGCAGTTGTGAACACCCACAAGCAGCGAGGATAGCATACGCGGCAGAGCAGTGGCTCTTAAACGCGCAATCTGTTAACCGTTGATCGTACTAGAGAGCTCGAACTAGCGATAAACGTTTTTCCAGTGGAGAGTTGAAAGAGGAGAAGCAACCCCACTCTTGAAATTTGAGCCATACGTACGGAGTCGAGCCATACATACAGGAACACGCTTCGGGAGCGTTCTCTGATATTCCAGCAACGACGAATTTTGAAATCAGCAATGAGTCAAATATTGCCCAGATTCGCGCAGAAGGACTTTGAATTATTTCAGTACAATCATATTGCTCCTTATGACTGCACAAGCCAAAAGTGTAGTAGTTAGGCCGCGCACGCAAACGAAAGGGGCGCAGTAAATTAGATAAAACTGGAAGCGCGAATTAATTTCTACAGCGAGGCGTGAGAAGATAGAAAAAGAAGGCATCTCCAAGAAGGCTCAAGCGTACGTGCGAAAGATATGGTCTTGGATGGAAGGCAGGGCGTGTAGGTGCGAAGGATCTGGGTTCAGCGTGGGACTTCGAACGGTCCACGCAGCAAGTAAAGAATTCGGCGAGCGTTGGAGAGGCAACAACCTTGAATCGGCGAGTTCATCTGGCAGCGAGCATCGCAGCGTCGGTGAGACACGTGGTTTGTAACACAGCAGTTTCGTTAGAAAAAAAAGCAATCGCAGCAACGTGACAGTTCACTAAAATATCTTAAAGTGGGAAACATTTTGTTATGCGTAATGGTAGAGCAAGTGTAATACCGAATTATTTATGCATTTGAAAAAAAGGAGGAGCCATACCTTGTTACTGTTTACGTGAAAGGTGATTAATTGTTGTTACAGTGTTTTTTTCTCTTTGTATGATGTGTGCGGAGTTTAGGAATTTATTGGTAAGTTTATTTTTGTTTTATTATTTATCTTTAAAACTTTGTTTCAAAATTTGATGTAATATATAGTATTATATATACTTATATTATAATATATATTATCTATTATATATTATATATATAGTCATATATATATATATATAAGAGAGAGGAGAGGAGGAGCAGAGAACGGAGATCGAAAGGAGAGAGAGGAGGGCCCAATTCATATACTCAATTTGGAAAAACATTACAGGAGTTAAATTGAGTAATCAAAGAATATAAATGAACACATTGCACTAAATTGGTGCTAAGTTTACAGAATTTGCATGAAAAACAAAAACAAAATGGAATCTAATCCACCTAGATTCGCAAGTGATGCTTTTTAGGAATGTTTACAATGGTACTCGTGCATTTGATTTGCGTTTTCAATAGTATTAAAAAATAAATAGGGTAACTTGTAGGGGATATGATTTACGGACCAGACCTTAAGATATAATATCTTATAATTAAAATGGTTATTTTAAGATTATTAAATTAAATAATTTATTTGCATATCTTATCATTTTTCATTCTTGTTTAATTTCGTTGCAATTTCAGTGGGCATTTTGACCACAGACACAGAGACTGCTATTGGAACACCAGGCACTTTCATCTAACATCTGAGGACTGAACATATTAGTATGGCAAATGTTGCTTATATTGTGTATTATTTGTTAATTATTTTAACCAATTGTTAATGTTAATAAATTATAGCCTCTTTGATAATGTATGTTTGACAGAAGCACGAACATGAATCCAATATCCAAGAACATGAATTAAATCAGAATGAAATTAAAAATTACAATAGTTCTAAGAAATAACAGTGGAGGAGGAGTGATAGTATACTCTAGCAATAAAATGATATTCAATGAGGTTCTTTATTCGTCGAATAGGTTTGAAAATGACACGGACACTTTCTGTTATATCGATAAAAATGTATTCATAGATAAAATCTGCATATACAACCTCCAAATATGAGGAACGTTTAATTCATAAGTGAATTTGAAATTCTTATTGGCAGTTATAACAATCGTACTTTAATAGTTATTGAGGATATCAATATCAATATTTTAAATAAGAGTTCTAATGGAAAAGCAGATAATAAAGGTGTGATGTGTAGGAACGGGTTGTAATTATCATTGAATCAGCTCAAAGGAAGAAATTAGAGAGGGATTATTATGCTCTTCTTTAATAATAATAATAATAATAATAATAATAATAATAATAATAATAATAATAATAATAATGCCTTATATATATGGCGAGGCTCAGGCCATTAGGCCCGCTCTTCCGCCTAACCACATGTCACAAATACACAGATGTGTCTTAATTTAGTGTTTAATGTAATCTAAAAAATTGAAAAGTAATTTAATCTAAAAGTGGTAAGTAGTTAAATTTAAAGCGACTTAGAAATAGATATCAGAGGTTAATTGGATACAATGTTACCATAATGTGTTTGAAACAATTTTAAAATTCATAGATAGAAATTTCGATTGAAACAATTTGAATTAAATAAGATATTATGTGCCTTACATATCTGCGCGCTACGCGGCAGACAGGTAATCACACCGAGCAACTGATCTATTAATACATAAAGACACCACTTCATCCGCCGCTCGATCCCGGAGGAAAACCCGCTAGTCGGGGAAAACACATCAGGCAGGCTGCGTCCTAATACAATTGAAACTAAACGTGAAGTAACGGGTTTTGGGATGGTATCCTCGGCTGTGGTCCATGTTGCAAAGTGCTGTTTTCTCGTTTCAATCCGCCTCTGCTCCTACAGATGAAAATACATTTCCGGCAGTATCAAACCGGTCGCAAGAAAGTAAAATTATTTACAAAAGAAAATTAATGCTATTTCTAAAACATATTAATCAGTTCTTAACACTCCTAAGAAATAGGTTTTATATGTAATCTACCGTTATTTAAATTGTAAAATGACGTATTGTACTTTGTAAGAAAATCATTCAGATGCTTCTTGAAAGATGTTAATGAGAAGCAAGTTTTAATATTGGAAGGCAATTTATTCCATTCCCGGGCTACAGTAATTGCGAACGATTTATTGTAGTAGTTGGTTTTGCTTTTTGGAATACAGAATAACTGGTATTTCTGGAATCTAGAGGATTGAAGATGTACGAAATAATTTAAGTATGAGGGGGAACCCATTTTTAGAGTCTTAAATAATAGGTAAAGGCAGCGATACAAACGCCTATCCTTTAGTGTTAATATTTTGTGCTCTATAAACGCCAGAGATGTGATCGTATTTTTTTACATTATAAATGAAACGAATACAGGAATTTTGAGCCCTCTGTAGAGTTTGAGCGAGTGAATCTTTCAAATTGTTGTACGGTACACAATATCACCGTACTCGAAATGAGGCCACAGCAGGGTTTTTACTGATATTTCTTTCGTATTAGTAGGGAGACATGTGTCGATATATATGTAAGGGATTGAAAAGAAGCATAAACTTTGCGACAGACTTTCGGATCTAATATTCCCAGCTTAGACTATCATCAAGTATTAAGCTAAAGTTTTTCATTTGTGTATGACGAGGTACTACAACACATCAGGAATCGTGTCTATAAGCACATCAGGAATATTTGAACCTTCAAGTTTCTTATGCATTTCAGAAGAGCCAATTATGTTTGTGATTTTGTAGGATTTAAATTAAATCCGTTTCTTACTGGCCATTTGACTACAGATGAGAGTTCATTATTTAATTTATTTATTATCATTTCTACCTGTGATGGTTGCCCTGGATTAGACTTGAAGCGATGGTAAGCTGAGTCGCGTTCCTGCATGAATTGCCTTAATTTACTTGTAAGCCACGGGGCCGCTGGACGTGTCACACGTCGCGTTTTCCATGGTGCATGTTTATGGAAAAGATTTGATATAATTTCGTTGAATACTTCTACTTTACTATTAAGAGATGTTTGATTACAAACGTCATGCCAAGGGGCTTCGGCGATGTCCTTCAACACCGCCTCAAAATCAATATTATTGTAGTCACGGTAGCGGACCATTTTTTGCTTATATTTAGGCCTATTATATTTATATCTATATTATTTTATAGAGTACACATAAATAGCAAATCAAGCTTTGATACTCCTGACACTGACATCTGACCGTACATTAATACTTTCGAAGTGTCTGACACAATCGCGTGATCTATGTTTCAGCTCCTAATGATAAGTGAGTAGGGCGAAATTCTAATATTTGTAAATTGTATGAATTAACAGTATCAATACACTTTTCGGCCGAGTTTGTGAGCGGTACCTTCAGATCGCAATTGAAATCATCCATTATTATGATATCCTGATATTTACTTGCGAACTGCGAAAGGGGAATCTCTGATAAAACCCCTGTTTTCGGGGGCCAGTAAACACAATCAACAAGTACACGTTTCATTTCAATTTGGATTTCCACAAACATATATTCCATACCAGGTAAAGACGATGTGGAGTAAGCGACTACTTTTACCATAATGTCATCGCGAACAAACAATGCGACCCCTCCGCCCGTCTTTTCTTTTAAATTGCTTTTCATTACCAACCTATCATTCCGAAGGAGTTGATAATTAGATACCGATAGGAGTCTTGATTTTATTGTAGATTTTGCTTATTAATAACAGGTCTGGTCTCGTTTCAGTGTAATGCTGAAATTTCAGTGTAATGCTGCTTAAGTGATTGGGCATTTACTTGGAAAACAGACAAGCCATGAGGGATCTGAGACGAAGATATTGTAAGTCCTGGAGGGTTGCAGGGCTACTTATAGCGGGTTTGGGACTTTTCACTGGGCCGGGGTGAGCCAGCACCCTCTCCAATGCTGGATTAGCGTTAAGCACAGGAATAGAATTCCTGGAACGCGTGTACTGAGGAAAAGGCGGTGTTAAGCATTGCTGCCATATTTATCGAGATATCGAGAATTCAAAAAGGAGTAAGTAGAAGGGAATCAGAATTAAATAAGTTGCTTGCTATCAAACGTGAGGCACTAACTACTTAGAATTAGTCTAATTACTCTAAATTTCTTATAACTAATTAATATTCTAGGATAATAGGTAACTATAATTATAAATATGACAGTATTAAAACAAAATAATATAATTAAAATTTAGTAATATAAAGTAAAATAATTCTAATATTAGTAATAATAAATTAGAAGTATTAATAGGAAATAGTGTGATAATATTAAAAATTGTAATTTAATATCACTATAAAATTAGCATGTGATAAACATATTAAACATTTATAAATAACAATATTTTTGTTTTAAGAACGAAAGTCAGTACTGTCCGGGTCCCAGTTTTCCGACCGCCGGAGAGGGGTCCTAGTTTCCGCGCGGGGCGAGCGGCAGGGAAGGAGGGGATGGCTTTCGCTGCACCCACAATGTCACGTGACATAATCGCAACCGTTCCAAGAACTAGTTCGCTTGTGGCAGGACCCCAGTGTTAACGTGTAAAAACCATTAGTTTCTCATCATGGCAAAGAGAGTTACTAATACGACTATACACAGCGAGTGTCGCGAAATCATTGCCCGCGTGATTGAAGTATGTGATAAGGAGAAAGAAGATAAATGTTTACATTTACCTTTAATGAAAGCGAGTGATACATTTACCTTTAATGAAAGCGAGTGAAAGAGCCAGCGAATACACAGGAATTCGACTCACCACCATCAAAGCCATTCAGAAAGAAAATAAAAAGAGCAATGAGAATAGCCGAAATCGGAAGCTCAACTCCTGGTAGAAGAGAGACGTGTCACGTCGGCAATTCTGTCCATGTAGATAGTTCTTGACCAGTGTGTCATTCTAAATACGATTCTGATTTCTACATGAAAGAAAGTAGTCCGACCGGGTGCTAAACTTCTCTCCAATTATTAAGGAGGCAAAATAATGTTCTTGAGTCAAAACTTGATTGCGGTTAGGAAATCAATGGGTTTTAAGTGGAAAAGTGCCAATCAAGCGACGGTAGTGATTGAAGGCCCGACATAGTGGATTGGAGGATCAGATACATTGTTCAAACTGAAAAACAATTTCAGAGAAAACCGAAATATCTACGTGGACGAGACATGAGTTGATAACACTCTTAAAATTTCAAATACCTGCAGAGTGATGACGTTTTGGTCCAATGATGAAAATGCAACAGTAGACTAATAATAGTTCAACGCATGGGGGGGTAATGGATTTCTTCGACACGTGTCTAATCTTCACTTAGTACTCGTGGAGACTACCACGCCAAATGAATGCAATTAATTTGAGAAATGGTGTGCGTGAAAAAATATTCATCTTACCAGAGGCATCTGTTTTTCCCTTGACAATTGCCTCCATTACCACAGTATGGGAAGGTCAACAAGTCCGTCCCGCATACTCAAGAAAAGCGATATATTGTATGCTTCAAAGAAAGGGAGTTCATTGTGAAGAAAAAATGCGTAAGACTGATTTCTGTACCATTATTGCACTTCCTCAAACTCGCCAAGCAGATACAAGATCGATGAGTTGCTAGCAGCACACGCATAACAGTATACCGACTCCCTCCCTACATGGTGAGTGAACCCAATGAATTGCTTGGGCGAAAGTAAAGCGATAATTAGGGAGCGAAATTAACAGTGATATGTCCAGTTCACCAAAGTGCCAAGAAAACATTGAAACTGCAATACAAAGATCACCCATTGCCAGCACGGCAAGATTTGCAAGCACGTGGAAAAAATAGAAAGGATATTGGAAAAAATGTACGATAACCGGACATCATTGGACGAAATAATTTAAATTTGACTCCGAACTAGTAATCATCAGAGAGTAAGCCTCCAGATCATCATCAGATTCTGAATAATTAATTAGATACTAAAAATATATGCAAGAAGAAAAACGTCCGCGATCGTAAATGAAAAAAATAGTTTTTTCGCCGCATAGTAGTACTTCAGACGGCCGGATTCCTCCCAACAACCGCTCCTTTCTGGAAAGCTAATGTCCCTTCCGTCCCCGGTCGGAAACTCACGCCCGACATTACATTAGTCTTTTGCTCCTAAATCATTTTGCCATCCAGTTCTGTCACAGTTCCTGACGGTAAACTGGTTATTCTTTCAATCTCGCACTACCACACCATTCGTTGTCACAAACGTCTTGGCACGAAAACCTCCACAGCCTTCTTAGACTTCCAGCAAAATCTCGTCAGGGTTCCTCCCGAATGATGACACCCGTTTTCTTCAATTTCCTTTGCGATTCAACATTTCACCGCGCTTGCTACTAACTGCATAATATTTACATATAAGAGGTCGGAGCTACCAACATTTCGTTTTCCGATCGCAACTCGGGGCTGCATCAGTGTCGCTTAGACTTTAATTGGACACCTTATATTTTGCAACGTCGTGCGTCCAATGCTGACGTGTCGTCGCCATCACCCTCGGATTCCCCAAAAGATCCTTAGCAGTTTCGACCTCAGTAAAACTGCTCAAGCTCGTACAAGTCCGCTCCTCCAGTGAAGTTTAAGATTCATTGTTCTCCTTAGTCTTCTCAATAGTTTCTCTTCGTAACGAGAAACTAACACCTCCAATTTCTTTCTACTTAGCTTCAGAAACCACTTGCGTAATTTTGATTATGAAAACATCTGATATCAGGATGCTTTCAATAAGCGAAGCAGAGAGTGTCATTCGCTTTGGCGTTGCGTGTGGCCATGTTGAAAAATTAGAGGTAAAAACTAACTTACGTTTAAGAAAATGAAAAAACTAAAAGTGTTAACAATATTAGCAGTATATTAACAATATCGAGGTTATACTTATGTTTTACTAAGCAGACACTGGCGTTGTGTGCGGGGCTCTTCACTTACGATCCTACTGCTACCTGCTGCGTCGCTCTTTGAAAACTACCTGCAATGCTTCTCGGAGCGCTTAGGAAATACGCCCTCACAGCTCGGTGACCATGACACGAATTATTTATTGGATTTATTGGATCATATATACATACCATCAAAAATAAACGAAATTAAAGCGGCAGTTATACTACTTAAATCATCTTATCATTATCCCACAGTTTCCAACATTTAATCAAATAATTATGTAAATAATAAAATTGCATGTAACGAATACAGGAATATTACCAAGTATGATGATAACATACGAAAAGCAATCAAGAGACATGATTGGGAAAAGTGTAAAAATAAAGATGTGAATGTGTTTCGTAATGAGATAATTGTTAGTTTTAAAAATATTTATGATTGCAATATAAAATATATGTAAAATATGAAAGAGATCAAGAATTAACAGAATAGAAACAACAAAGTGTGGATCACAAATGATCTGACAAGCAAAATGAAAATCCAACCGACAAAATTTTGCTTAAAGGCTACTAGTATCTTATACAAAGTTGAGGAATGGATTGAACAACAAATATGTAATGCAAAGTGAAACATGCACAACTAAATATGAATGCACATAAGTTCATCTCCAGTAGTTCTACGTTATCTTTGTGGATGATGATCAGCGTTTCGTCCGCATATCCGATCAGTGAAGTGTCTTTTTTGAGGTCAATGTTCAGAAGGTCATTGTATATGGTGTTCCACAAGAATGGGCCCAATTTGGATCCTTGAGGGATTCCGCACGTAATTCCTTCCTCAAAGCTAAAAACGTCCGAGTATATAACCTTCCTTTCTGATAGGTTCAATGATTCTCAGCAGGTATTCTGATACCACCAATGCATTAACTTCTTGCCAATGCAATGCTTCTCCACCAATGCATTAACTTCTTTCCTGCTAGTAGAGTTGAAGGCATTCCTAATATCGATTGCAACCAGTGCGCAAAACCCTTTTTTTACCTGTTCCCCTTTTTGTAGTTTCAGCTTTACGTACTACTTCCAGTATAGCGTCCGTAGTCGATCAGCCGTTTCTGAATATCTATTCGAGAAATTTATTTCTGATGATAGTTCTTTCTCTAGACGTTGAAGAACCAACCCTTTCATGAGTTTTCCCACTGTGTCCAAGAGACATAGCGGTCTAAACGACGATGTCCTGTCTATGAGCTTGTTCCCTTTTCATAAGAGTATTAGTTTCTGCTTCTTCTAATTTTTAAGCGAAATTGCATAACTCAGACAACTATTGAAGACCTTCAATAAGCATCCCGGGTATTCCTTTGCCACGATCTAAATTATTTCATTAGGAATTCCGTCAAGTCCAGTGGCTTTCTTATTTTTAATTTCCTTGCATCTACCTGAAGCTCGTCTTTCGTGAATACTTCATTCTCTCTCTATGGGTAGTTTTTCGGTTTTATTCTTACCCACGGGTCTCTAGTTTGAAAGAGATTTCTTATAATTTTCTTCACCCATTCGGGGATCTTCGTATTCACTCCAAGTTGTTTTGGTACAATTTTGTAAGCCATGCCCCAGGGACCATTCTCCACTTCTTCCAGTAGCTCTTTCCATCACTTTAATTTCTCTTTCAGCTGTTTTTTGTATATTTTTGGATCTTGTAGCTAGTCTCGTCACTTTAATCCTCTTCCTCATTTCTGCAATTTCAGGAGACCACCAGTACACCTGCTGCTTTTCACTTCGGCATCTACGTCTTAGGATGGATGCGGCCCACACGGTCATCACTATGTTGCTTCCTTCTTTAACATTTATTAGAGGAGAACAGCTTTTCGACCTATACGATGTTATGTACTAACTTTGACTCTTCTTCGCCTTCGAATCGATCAGCTTGTTTGTGTTCCATGGTGGTAATCCTCTGAGTTTCTGGTACTTTGATACCCATCAAGTACCACTTTTGTTGAAGCCTAGATGTCCCTATGATCACTGAGCGTCTCTTTATTCAGAACTTTCCAATCCGTTACTCTAGTCACAATGTTATTAGAGCCTATGGTCAGATCCAGTGTGTATGCCGATTCTCCTCTTTGGAATGTACTCTCCCTACCCATATTTAGGATGACTAGGTCGTTTTTGACGATAAACTCACAGATAACATCCCCTCTTTTGTCGTTTCGGCCTTCCCCCATTCTGAAGACTTGTTATTAAAATCACCTGCCACTACGCCTTCCTTTGCTGTTTTGAATTCCTCTCTAGTTCATCTATTTCCGTTGAAAATGTGTCTATTGGGTCATTTGGTGAGAAGCAGCAGCTATAGACCTTTTCATAACCTTTTCTATCCATACAAGCCCGTGGTTGGTCGCTTTAAATTTGGAACCGTCGATTTCCTTTTTATGGGTTACTATAGCTGCTCTTCTTGAGCATCTTGATACCACGTGGCTCTGTTTGTTGTCTTCGGTTAAGGCCAAACACGCAGAAGTGAATAAAACATTATAGTAATAATAATAATAGTAATATTAATAAAAACGATAAAGACTACTTATCATATGATATATTATTAAAAACATACTCCTACATACTCTATATGGTATGGTTACCATTTACTCAGCAGGAGTCGACCACGTTCTTGTCTTCTTTTGGTCCTTCCTCTGTCTCCGGCTCCATTACCACCCTCTCCAAAGCATTGCCAGTGACGCCCTGGGTCATGATTGCTCATCTCCCCGGAAATGGGGGGCGGGATTCCTATGTAGCTTTGACCTCCTCTCGAATGGGTTCAGTTCCCTTTCTTCTGTCAGCGATGCCGTGGTCCCCTCTTCCCTTCGGGGTTCCCGCCGTGCTGTGAGCGTCGTTGTTCCAATCTTGGCCGCTAGGCGTTGCTGCCCACGCATGTGTTCGCATCAACTCCGCAGTGCATGCATTGAGTAGATATAATTAGTGCGCACCAGGGTGCGCACAAGGTCCAGCCGGGTATCAACATCTCTCGCGTCCGAGTCACGTGACTTTGGGACAGCTACAAGGCATCTGCTATACTGTCGTCTCGTACTAAATGATTAATTTTAATACGTATCTAACATGCTTCACTCTAGCATTATTTTCTCATTTATTACACAGCCCTAAGAATGCTGCTTATGGCAGAAAAGTTACTTAAAGTTATTCTGCTCTTTTTAATTATGTACGTGAAAATGTTTGTCCTACTTGTCACTCTCACCCACATACCCCACTACACCTGTTTTACAAGTACTATTACATAGGACAATAACTAAAAAAATGTGTAAAATAAATTAATTCCATGAGTCATTAATCCAAGTTTCTGTTACTACTCAATGCTAGACATTTTGTTATTGATAATCCACATCAGCCATATAACAGCAAGTTATCAAAATATTTCAAGGATTTGTAGAGGGGGTGAAATAAACTTTTATTTCGATTTATTGAGTCAAAATCAGTAAATACTGTATGTGACATACGGAGGAGAAGTACCATCTGCACACATTTTCTTGAGCTCAAAAATATCTTCCCAACATTTCGACAATAGACATTAGACATTTTCCCTCCCAAAACATACAAAACGTATTTGCATCGATAAACAAACTGCAGGTATTATTTTTTTGTATTAATAACAAAACAGTAACATAACATTCGTTTTACTCCTACCACTACAAGCAAAAGGAGTGCTCAACAAAACGTGTGCATAGTGAAGTTACATTTACGTCCAGAAGCAAAACAAAGGTTCAGCATTTGCCCAATGGATCAAGGAAACTGAACAAAAACCTGATGGGGGTCTTTGACCCGGAAGATAAAAACATAATTTTCAAAGAATTTATTAATAAAAATCAAATACTTACAATCATACAAACTATAAACACTAACATACTACTAACACTACAAACATAACTTACACCAGTAAATACATAATATATACTTCTAACACCAATAAATACACACATATTAATGCCCTCTAAATAAAATCATTTTATTATTAACTGATCTAATTCTATTTTTTGGTAAATTTGAGTCTTTCTCTTCCTATATGTTTTAACCTAATTTCAATACATTTCAATAATATTGCCTTAATCAAATACATCCTATGATTCAGCATGGCCTCTTGACCAATAATATGATAAGTTAAATTACAAAAAACAGAATTATTTACAAATTCTCTCAAACATCTATTTACAATTGTAGTGCAAGCTGCCGTTTTAAAAATGCCACCTATGCCTTGAAGTATTCTTACTTCTATTTCTGCTCTTTTGCAGATTTTCACATCTGCAGAAGGGTAGGCGGCGGCGATGGTGTAACGGTTAGCGTGTCGGACTGTTGTACCCAAGTTGGCGGGTTCAAACCCGAAGGGCGAAAAAAATCCTTCGTACGCCTTCCTTCGGAGGGGAAGTAAAGCCGGCTGTCCCATGTTCGTAGATTTACTTGCATGTAAAAGATCCTCAAGCCTAAATGACGCCTCTGAGCTAAATTCAAGTCGCCTGTTTCTCGCCCAAGATACCTCCTTTCTCCGGTAGTTGGTGAAAGGAGCGTAGCGAAATTTGCGTGGTCAGACGGAAGAGCAGGCCTAATGGCCTGAGTCTCGCCACGTAAAATAAGGCATAATTCAATTCAATTATTTCAGCCCATGATCATCCTTCCTCTGAATGAAGGAATATGGTCCTTCATCATTATCAGTCCGGTAAAGAACTATCTTACAGTCAACACAAGCAAGTGACATTTCCAACTTTTTTACTACAAATCCTCCAATATACGTTACAATGTCCACAACATAGGGAAACAATCTAGTTTCAAGATTGTCTACTGATGGCCACTACATATATGGTTAATTGGCACCTCAATGCACTGTTCAGGACGCAGTTCAATGCACGTTGCAGCCAAAACAATACTGAACCATGGTTCTTAACAAAGCTCAAACACGTGTGGATCGTTTGCAGTAAGCAAACCTCCACAACACTCCTAAATAATTACGCTGTAACACCAGAAATTACAAACCGCACGCAAAGGTACACACAATACAAGGCAAAACCTTGTTGTCCCAAAGTCACGTGACTTGCGGCCACCGCATGTTGAAACCTGCGCAGTACGTTCACGCGCACTCTAGTTGTATATCTCCTCTATGAGTGCATGGCGACGCGTCCGGCTCATATTGCCCGCAGCAGTACTCTTTTGACTATCACGCTGTTCTGGCGGCCTCGTTTGCCTGCAGTTGGCGGCCCTACTGCCAACCGCGTGGCGACTTAGCATTTTAACACAAAACGGACGCTATTTGGCGTCTACGGCCGATATCCACCGCCTCGGGTTTCGCGTCTATTTCAATGAAATCACTAGCTCTTAGAGCATTAAAGTTTTCGTTCCAACAGCCTTTTTTAGCAGCCAGGTTTCGTATAAATTCGGGAGCTAGCACGGAGAGCGTGTTAACACCACAGACCAAGTTTATCTCTTCTTCTTCTTATTATTATTAATAATAATAATATTTCGGCAGCGGGAAGAGGAGGGAGTGGGGGCGAAAGGTCTTAAAACGCGGGGGTGCTGGTGGAGTCGTGAGCAGGGGTTGGGCGAGCGACGGCGAGTGGAGTTAGGGGATTTAGGGATGCACACTTTGTGCTAATTTAAGCAGATGCCTTTAATTTACCATATTTAATTATTAGAAGGCATCTACCTCGCCAGCGATCTAATTAACCAAGGACAGAATTTCAACTCATATGATGAGAAGTTTTGGTTCCAGTGCACTCAGGTTCCTCTTCAATGACTAGAGAGAAAACCTTTCACAATATTGGTTGGTTGTCAGCAGCACCGCCTTCTGCATGGTTCTGAAGTGCCATTCATTTAGATGGTTTCTCTTTCCCAATCCTCTAATCTTCAGCAACAAGCCCATTAGTTGAAATAACGGGAACAATATCTACCTCTATTAATTTGTATAGGTTTTTCCGTTCAGTGTGGCTGGTATTTTCTTTTCTACAATTGTTGACAGCATATTATGATCTAATGGGGCTGCGATATCTTTTATTGCACTGCGAATAGTTTTGTCGAACACTACAATATCATGCTTATTTGCTTCCATTGTTTTATCTGTAACAATGGCAGTATCCCACATTTTTGTTATCAGACAGCTTGCTCCGGTAGATATTTGTAATAAGGCAAGCTTTCCTTTATCAGGTCCGATTTTTTGGCAAGAGTTTGGCCGATGATTTTGGCCACATTATTATGACGTTTAAGCGAATGATTTCAATCACAATTTTGATGTCATGCTCAATTTTTCGAAAATTGCGAAAAAAAGTTAACGATAAAATTGAAGATAGAGATTCATTGCTTAGACAAAGTCTTTGTAAAAAATTAGGTCATTAAAAAAGGTCATGTACATTTTTTTGGTAAAAATTAGTTTTTGCCTAATTTGCGATTGAAATTTATGATTATTTCTTCTCAAAAACCGCTCCATTTTTTTTTCTTTACATTTTAGCCACATATGTAATAAGAGACGATAAGAAATATAGTACTAGTTCCATTTTCGGGTACTGCTCGTATTCTTCATATAAGACAGCGAGTGTTTTAAGTAGCAGATGTGTAGAATTTATAGAATGTCTCTAAATAAGCTGAAAACAAGTGTTTTTACCGGACCTACGATCAGGAAATTCATGTGTGATTCAAATTTTGAAAATACAAAAAACCAAACAGAACAAGCCTGGGTACAAAGATGTAAAATAACTTCCTCGGAAACAGGAGTCCAGATTACAAAACCATTGTAAATACCATGTTGGAAAATCTGAGATATCCATACAATAATTTAACACGAGTTAAAAGATAAACTTGATACATGCTCACATTACCTATTTAACAGATTGTCTTGGTTTTGACAGCAAGGAACATGGCGACTGTTTTCACCAAGATTTGAAAGACATTGAAAGAAGATACCATGGTGGTTGGACTGTAAACATGATGGAAAACTACTGAGTGTCCCTGAAAAGGGGAAGTACATACCTTCCATGCACATGGAAAAAGTGCAAAAAGAAGCAAATTTCTGTTTGTAAAATATCAATTATATCAATTGAAGGTAGTTCCTGTGAAATGCGTGTGCATAGTACAATTACACATTTATATATTTCTAATATACACCACTTAAGCATGGCAATGATTTTGTAGAAGAGTACGAATATATGTCATGAGTAAATATGAATTTTTATTTTATTTTTTTAAGAAAACTGGAATGATAGATAGAAACAGATACAATTTTTGAATCAGCACTTCAAAACAAGCAAGGGGGGGAAGTGCTCAAAACTAAAACTCCAAAAATTTATTTTGAAAATTTAGAGAAGTGTAAGGAGTCGTTTCTATGTTGATTTCCAATCCCCTTTATTCATAGTCCTTTATAAGTTTCCTCATCATGCAAGAAGCACCTTTTAGATCTGTAAGATTTGATTATCAGCAAACGAAAAGTGGATATAAATATTTTCCTCCCCTCTCTGAATTCCCACTTTAGTGCATATTTTTGTCCATTTTCTCAAGGCTGATGTAATATATATTTTGACGTATTGGGGATAAGAAACATTCTTGTCTTAATCCCTTCTTAGTCTTGAACCGCTCTTATACGACTAAACTTACGACCGGAATATCTACCAAGAAATTTTGCCAACATCAGAAATATTTATTGCAGCAATGTTTACATTGGCAACATTTCTTGCGAAATAATATTGCTCGCCATTTTCTTGCGAGTATAAAGCCAGCTTAAGACTTCGCAGATCATATTGCTTACGCTAAAACTGGCTGACGCCATCTTGAAATTAGTCTTCCTAGAAGTGCGTTGGGCCGGCACAGAGCAACACCTCCAAGAGCGTTCAAGACAATACAATAAACGATTTTAATGACAACTTATATTACAAATGAGCGTCGCCGAAGACCGCATCGTTCTGCGATAAACATTCTTCCTCCAGTCAGCTGAGTAGCATTAACAGCTGACCTCGGTTGACTGAGTTTTGTTGTTAAATTTAATTTTATCGCGTGGAGGTTAGAAAGTTTTCACGAGAGATTCATTTCATTCCGTATCTTCAATGATGAATAAATATTCTAAGTGATACAAAACATTTCGAAATGCTGTTGAGAACATATGTGATTGAGTAAAAGACTCCATCAGATAGGAGAATGACATGGAATATATTGCAAAACTCACATGTAGGCCTGGTACAACTATCGGAATTCTGCTGGTACTTTTCAGTCTTACGTGTTGAGAAGATTCAAATTAATGTATGCTGTATAATGTTTTGCAGTTATGATACCTGCTGTTTATAATTGCGATTTCATTTTCACATTGTTCATCTTATGCCAGTGCATCAATTCTTGATCGTGACTTACAGATATGGTTAGTTAATTGTGCATTTATTGTAATAATTCTTAAATACTTTTTCATTATCACTTCGCAAATTTTAGCATAAGAAATGATAATTGAAACGTTTCATACCTTCAATAACTTTATTATCTATAATTAAGTTAATTAGAAGATAAGTGAAAAAATAATTCCCTTTATTTGGATTGATATTTATTTGAAGGATACAACAGTTCCATGTAATCCATTTGAAGCTCAATAAATTTTACCCACTTGGATAATTTAAAGTCCAACTATACAAAATCAAAATGAGTTTCCCAAGTCCTTTTAGAAAAAATTCACGGCCTACTATTAACATCTCCAGCCTCAACCAACCACATTTGTCAGGGTGAGTGGTAAAATTTTGAAATGAAAATTATACATTTGAATTTTTACAAAGTGGATAAAACAATGAATGATGTTCATATTGCATCATCTTATACAACACTTATTGGTTATCAAAGTAGGCCTAACAGCTTAATTTGATAATTTTAATAACGAATTGCATTTAAGATATCTTTCAATACAAGAAACTAATATACTGCTCAAATGAAAAAACTTTTCCTTTCATTAAATCTGCATTTCTAATTCTTTTTTATTAAAAGGATTAATTTTTCTATTACTTGAAATTCATTTTTGATGTGTATGAATGAATTTTATTAGTATATGTATTTAATCCGTTCATTCACAGTTGAAACTTTACTTCACATACTTTCATTCACACATCATTTTATATACCTGATTCATATACATACAAAATTAACTTCATACAACTGAAAAACTTCTTCCTTTTAATAAAAAAATTAAATTTGTATAATAATTACTAAAAAGAATTTACAAAGGAAGTTAACATGTGCAGACATAATGAAGTGTCTAGTAGTGAGAAGTACACCTTAAAAAAAAACACTTCCCCATAAGGAGGGCAAAAAAGGTTCATTATTACTTTTGGGAAGCAAGCACAGGACCATCCCAGCATCTGCCACTAAGGGAGCTTAAAGGAAACCCAAAACCTTGTCGGGATGGCAACTTAAGTCCAAACACGCAGAAGTGAATAAAACGTGTAGTAGTAATAATAATAGTAATATTAATAAAAAATGCTAAAGACTACTTATCATATGATATATTATCAAAAAATACTCCTAAATACTCTATAGAAAAAAAATTCTCCGCTTGTATACATGAAATCCTCAGTTAGGACTACTAAATTTATTTCTCAATACCCCACTCTACTCCTTCAATCGTAAGACTCTATGATTCACTACAACTCCCATCACCTTACAATCCCACATGCTTTCTAACTAAATTTATTTTCAGAGAGAGTTGGGAGTACATTCAGTTCAAGTAATACAAATACACAGATAGTCACAAGGATAAAGTAGATAAAAATAAAAATATAAAAAAAGACCCCCCCAGCCTTCAAAAACACAAACATAATTTTTTAGTTTTAGCAGTTTTTTGAGTTCTAATCCTGCACATTGTTCCTTTCTGAGCCCCATATATTTACAAAGTATTCACTATTGGAAGCAATAGTCACTATATGAAGTTCATCTGGTAGTGTTTGTCTAGATGTTGAAAGAAGAGTTTTTTCTTTGATATTAAAGATTTGAAATAAAAAAATGTACATACATCTCATTTCATAAACATTTGTTGAAAATTAAATTATAATATATTAATTAATATATTATGCTATAAAACTTATGCTTTTGCCTAAGAGTACCTTTTCTGAACAACTACTTCAGAAGTTTTCAAAAGAAGTCTCTTAGGGCGCCTTCCCACGTCGGCACGGCGCTGCGCTTCCTTCCAGCAGCAGAGCCCTTCCGACGCCTCCACCGCCCGCCTCCTGCTGCACCGCCGCGGCCGTGCCTGGGGGTGGGTTCTTCCGGGCTATGTTTCGCCGACCCTCCGGCGACGACGAACAAAGGGACCGCAGCAGGTAAAACGCAGCGACCAGAGGCCCAGTGGGAAGGCTATCATTTAAAGCTGTGATCTGCTAGCGATCACGCGAACGCCCTCCGCCGCTTCGCGTAGCGAGAGTCCCGCGACGCTTGGTGCAGCAGCGCACGTCCGCTGCACGTGGGAAGGTCTCCATTCAAACCAATGCTCTGCTACGAGCCGCGCTGCTCGAAAGCGCACCGCGGGAAGCGACGTGGGAAGGGGCCCTAAAGTTATGCTCAGGTCTAAAGGGTGTGTTGTGCTGAGTTAGAAAATGCTGCATGTCACCCTTCCTCCGTTGTGATGAAGGCCTTTTCATTTTCTAAATATATTTAAAAAAAAGAAGAAAAAAAGAAGAAGACAAGGATGTTTAAATACTTCAGTTATATTCAAAGATAACATGTATTTCTTTTCATTCTCTTTTTAAATACATATAAAATATTCTACAGGCAAAGTTTATGTTCTCTAAGAAAAATTGTATTACTGATATAACTAAAATCACTGAACACAATTGAATATAATAAATTTTCTATTCCACCTTTTTTAGTGATGCAAATAAAAGTTGAAACAGCCACTTTCACCACTGTGTAGTTTTAATACCGGTTTTGTAATTGGTTATTTTTCTAAAGGAATAAATGTATTATTTGAATGAATATTTTTCACATTTCTGAAAGAATAATTGATGAAATGTCACTCACCAGCACAGAATAAACAGGTGCATTGTCCATTACAATAACTGATGTCTCTGCCAACCGAGGTATTAACTCTTTCATCCACTTTTGGAACATCTCTGCTGTTATAGTCCCATGATATTCATCTACTTCTTTTGTCTTCGAGGGAAACAATAGTTCTGCATCTTTGATGAAACCATTTGCACCTCCTGCATGTAAAACTATATACCTTCATCTAAATTTTTCCTTGAGCAGCTCTTCTTATTTTCATCTTGCCACAACCGAGAGGCATAATCTGAAAGGTAGATTGTTAAACACAACTAGTAAAGATGATCCACCAAAATAAAAACATATAAAACCACGTCGGTGCTTCAAACTGGGCAAACAATATTCATTGAACACATATTGATGTAACTCATAACACACACACACTGCTATAACTGCTATTTCTCAAAAAATGCTCTTTATGCAAATCATGTCTTCTCCATTCACTTACATCTAGAATTTCATAATTTTCAACCCTACAAAATTTAGTAGATTTTTTGCTTGACTTTTAAAAAAAAACAAGTCTTATCCAAAAACACAAATTCATTGCCTTCAGTTTCATATACTCCATCGAAAAATCAGATCTTTCAATAACAATATAATTTCTTGCCATTAGTGACCTGCGATTATACATCTTTTTCTATTCAAACAAACCCCCATGGCATGAAGCAAATCAAACACAGTAATTCCCCCCCCCCATAACTCTAAATCACTGTCATATTTAATGGCAGTTAAAATTGAGTCCGTAGTAACACTTTGCCTAAGAAAATTGTTGTATTATACAAATCAACATAGGAACTCGCTTACATGCAAATATAAGTAAATTACTAACCATTCTCCTACATTGAATAAATAATGCATCTAATCAAGCCCTGTTCAAAATCATCCACTACACATTTTTTGTTCCCTTCTGTTCCTGGACATTTGCTTTTTGGAGTCTGAACAGTATCAGGGTCTTGCTTCCAATATCTGTAAAATTAAATTCAACATTATCCAAAACAATTTCACCATACACTTTTATTATAATTTTACTTACTTCTGAACAATGTGAGTTTTCAGCATTAATATGTAGGCACTTTTGTCTATAACTGAATAAGTTTCTATACTGCCTCGCATCATCCGCTCTTCCACAAATCTTCCAATAAAAAAAATGTCTTCTTGGCACTGATGCTGCGTCACTTCTCCCTTCTGCAGGGAACCCATTGCTAAAGTTGCTCAAAAACTATTAAAATTTATCAAAAACTACATTAAATATTATTACAAAAATAAATATCTACCATAAGAAATAAAGTAATTAAAAATTAAATATTTTATAACTATTATTAATGTTATTAAATTGTTAGTAGATTAATTATTTTATTTAACTTATTAGTAGATTAATGTTACATCTAATATTTCAGTAAATTAAATATAATATAAAAATACTATTAATATGCAATAAATAACGGAAATTCTCGAAATATGTGGATTGAAATCGTTCACGTCTACTCTTTGCTGAGTCGACGATCTCACTAAGGTTCAGCTGGCTGCGGAGATGGGCTCGGCCAGCGCCTTTCTAGGTGACAGACAAACACAAACAAAGGAAGTCCCGTTAGCTGCACCTCTCTTTTCTGTAGTGAACTCTCCAAATTCTAACTGAACACAGTACACGTAAATTATTAACTTTTAAAAATAGTAATATTTAAAATAGTTTCAGAATACTTCACCATTTTATCACTATAATAAAATATTTTACATTTAACTTTCTTTATCGGAATGACATTAGGTTGTGGTACGGCGTCACAACACGTTAGAGACACGTTATAGCCGAAGTTCGTGAAATGAAATCGAATGATTTCTGCATTTTAATAAGCGGGACACGCCTCCAGGAATTATCCATGTGGTATGACATCAGTGGCTATCAAAATAAAACGTTCACATGGCTGAACGCTCTGTTTTATTGTTTAGACAGTTGGCAGTGCATTAGAAAGAACACTAATTCGAGCGTGCGAGAAGGGTTAGCGACAGAATTACACGCGCCAGATAGGCGTCGTTACTCTAGGGGACGTATGATTACGAAAGGGCTCGATGCCCTATGGCAGGCGGATTTGCTGGACATGCAATTGTACGCGAAATCGAAGCGGGGCGAATCGCGAAGGTCTTTACCTTAAACGCTCACGACCCAGAAAGCCTTCGCTTCTACAAACACGCTGGTACAGAATTGTACAACAGCTTCGTCACCAAGTGGTTCGCGCGCGCGCTTTCACGATTATTCTAAGTTTTCCATCATGAAGGCAGCCATCGTAGAGCGTTTCAATCTCCCACTCAAAGAGCGCATCTGAAGACGTTTCTCCGCCAAGGGCACGCGTCGGTAGACACTCGTGCTTCCCTCGCTTATCGTTGACTACAATAAATCAAAATATAGAAAAGTTGGAATGAAGCCGAAAGATGTGAAGGACAACAGATTAATGACGGTGATTTACGCCAACGTGAAAACTGTCGACAAGCGACAATTGAAACAATTTCGTGTCGGTGGCTTCGTATGCGTGAACATGTATTAGAGCTCTCCGTTCCAGGAAGGTTACGAACCGGAGTGGGGTACAGAACTCTTCAAAATCGAACGCATTCACCTTTCCAATTCCATCACGTGTTCGCTAGTAGACCATCACGACAAATCGATTACGGGCCGTTTCTACACTCAAGAACTGCAACGCACGCGATTTCCACACCATTGCTTGTTATATAGAACGTAGCTTGGTAGAGAGGTGTCGTGCGCAAAAAATGGGTCCGCTCCGCCTCGTAAAATGGCTCGGCTTCGATGATTGTCACAATTCGTGGGTACACGAACGTAGCATAATTACATGAAAGAGACAGACGCAGTAAAGAAACGTCTAGAAGGTGAGTCGTAAAACGGGAAATGCTGACGTGCAGGAAGCAGGTGGTGAGTCATAGTGGCTTCTACAGTATATAAACTAATTGTTTCTTTACCTATACAGAGCAATTCCGTGAACTAATTAATTATCATACGTAGTTTATCAGTGTATCATTATGACAAGGTGTAGGTTATGTCAGTCAAGTTGACACATTATCTGTGTGAAGAAAAATATTTGTATTTCTCACATTGTTCGTGTTCCTTTTGCTGTATATTTATTTTCATATCTAAGTCCTCATATGTACTTTATTTCTGTTTTACATATTTATATAAGAATACTAGTATTAATAAGTATGTGAGATCTAGATACAAATTGTAATATTTTATTGTCAAAATACGTACAAGTAATGAAAATTTACAAAAGTCTCATATGAAGTTAAATGAACTGAACAGGACAGAAGAGCTGATGACAATTTCATGGTAGCAACACACACACTGTATTCCACTTTATATGCTACTTGTCATGCGATTGTTAATCATGTTTTACGCCACGCTTTGCAAAAATTTCAATAGATCAGACTTTTTCGAGACTGTGATTCGGTCTCCCTCTCCCTCGCTCTCTTTCTCTCTCCTCTTTCCGTCTGTGTTCTCTGTTTCTTTCTCTGCTTGCTAAGATGTCTTAATAATCGTACTTCAGTGAGCGGCGGGTTGAGTAGAGAGCGCCGAGGTGTGAAGATCCCTGATCAGGGCCATTGAGCAGACATAAAAGCATCATCAACGCGCGTGTATGTGCGTAGGTATACGCATATTCCTATGCCTATATTCTTCCCGGAAGCGCAAGCAATAAGTTGACAAAGTTCTATCGGAATCAGACGAACGGTACGGCAGCGCATTAATCACGAGCCAACAAACAAAACACGTTTTTTTAAATATTAGATTCCCGAGGTTCCCAAACGCCGTTCCATAGCGTTCCATCACAAATCAAGCCCAGACTACAAACTAACACTGTGCCCGATAACCTCCACTATTTCTCGACACATATTTGCTTCAAGCTACACGCGAATTTTTTGAAGCTCATAAAAAGGTGTAACAATTTTTAATGTCTTCTGAACATTTTTATAACATAAATAAAGAAGCAATCAAATATTATTGAAACTAAATCTTCACTCCTACGCGACGCTCCTATTCGTTCGATTTTCATTATTGTTACGGCATTGGATTCAGCAAGCATGTCGCCATCGCGCTATAAGCACACATTTTTATTTTTTTTTATCGGAAGTTTGATAACTAATTTCAAATTCGAGATTTTGCCAGATTTTTGGAAAAAGGGCTTCGTAGCGTACATTCCATTTTAAAAAGGCGTCGAAAGCCGTTTACAGATCGAAAATCGGACCATTGGTTCAGACGTTATCGGTAAAGCCAATTTTACTTATTTTGGTGCTGCCACGTGGTGGCCACAAATTGTACGTGTCGGGACATTTAGCCTTAAGATTTTATGCAACTTCATCCTTTCAGGTATGTTTCCAAAATTTTTAACCCCTATTCATTACTGATTTATAAGATTTTAATTAATTATGAATTTGCAACATAAACAAGTGAAGTAATTTAAATTGTAAAATTGATTTATGTGAATACTATATGGGGTTACCATTTTTATTACATGAGATATTAATAATCTGTTACCAATATTGGCAGTCCTATCTTCAAACCATTTACATTAATTATACTAGAACATAAGTAAACGTTGTGGTATCAATTGAAACTGATGTAGTATTATATTACAATCAAATAATGCACATCAATAATATATAGAAAATGCACAAGACATTGAAGAGATTCATTAAAATTTTAATAGGAGGTTCATGGATTATACTTCTTACCAAACATTTCTTATTGTTAGGGATTGGTAGGAAATACATTTTTAAAATATTAACATATTACCAGTGTCATGTCATCAAAATTAAACAATTATCATAGATTATATTGTTATAAATCTGCTTGTTGTTAGCGATTGGCAGTATATACATTAATAAAATATACCAATATCAAAACATCTTGTTTTGTCTGTGTGCACACATGTTAGAGGTAATAAAAATCCAATGAGTTAAACAAGTTTGAAAAATTTTAACAAACCTAAATTATACGATAATACACTTTATGATGTGATGGAAATGCCGTTGAACTGCCAAGTTTTAACCCTAATTTGGGTCATCAGAATAAGTAGAGATATTATCAATTCTTTCAACTTGTGCATGCAGTGTGATCTCATTAATATGATCATTTTATGTTCAAAGTTTCAATTTTTTTATTTCACAATGTAACCTTAATACTACAGGCTAATAAGACATGTCTGCAGTATTGGTTGTTTAATTGAATGCATGCAATGAAATGAAGCTGTAATATTTAGAATGATGGACTATGTAATATGAATTCAGATTGTTTTGTGCTATTTTACGACATTAGTCAGTACATCTGTATGCCGGAATATTGGTGAAGTGTCAAGATCTTTGCACGCCACATCAGCAAGTATATTAAAAGTACCAGCTGAACCTTCAGTCCTCAAACAATTTAAAATTAACAATTTTTATAGGAAAGCTGGTTTCCCAGGAGTAGTGGGAGTATTGATGAACCCACATTCCAATAAAAAGTCTGAGACCCAATGCTGAGATTTTCCGCAAACAGAAAAAGCATATTTTTTCAATTAATGTGCAAATTGTTGGTGGCCCAACGAGGAGAACATTAGATATTGTAGTGAAGTTTGGCCAGTTTCTTTGCCCATGATAAGCAGAATATTTGAAAACAGTGCTGTGCGTGTACGTCTCAGTGAGGGACAAGTAGCTGGGCATCTGCTGGGACATGGCTATGCCACAAAAGAAATATATTTATTTTACACTGTCCAAAATTCAAGGAATCGCTCTGACAAAAAATTATAACAGGGCACTGAAAACAACAAGAAGTAGTGGTGAAAGGTTGATTGGAGATAGGAAAAGAAGGTTCCCCCTGTTTGTATTTTGAAATTGCAGGAACAAGGTAAAAAACATTACAAGAATTATAACTGCTTGTGCGTTCTTACAAATATGTGATTGAAATTGGTGATTTGTGGAATCTGATGAAGGTTGAAGTTGAAAGGAACATAATGCGCGTGGAAAACACAGCTGTACCTGAAAATGCAATTTCAAATGTGATAAAGCAAGCTTTCATACAATGTTATTTTAATAATTAATTTAGTATCAAATATACATAAATATCCTCG
>BOPP01000232.1:376925-390453 GCA_017312745.1 Gryllus bimaculatus | reverse complement strand
GTATGAAAAATGGGGGATGAAAATAAAATTACTCAAAACTGAAAATATGGTGGTGGGAGGTATGCCATGATTTAGAGACTAGTATAGAATAATTAAAGGTAAAAACACAATATAAGTATTTGGGAGTCACACTAACAGCAGATGTAGAGACGAACAGGATGTGAAAAATAAAAATATAAGAGGAAAAATAGCCATAAGGCAGTTGAACCCAGTGCTATAGAACTCAATTATTTCAATGAAAACAAAGAAACGCATATATAGCTCGTTCATAGAGAGTACCACACTCTATGGGGCAGAAGTCTGGACACTATCAAAAAATGAAAGACAAATTTCAATCAACAGAAAATGTGTTCTGGCGAAGATGATGTAAACTTTCTCTGTTAGATAAAATAAATGATGAATAAAGAAATAAAATGAAAGTGCAAACAACCTTGAACGATACAATCGAAATGAGACAACTAAAATGGTATGGACATATGAGAAGGTTGAAATCGGATAGACTTCCTAAAAAAGTTTGGGAGTGGATACCAAATCGAAGAAGATACAGGGGAAGACCGAGAAAACATGGAACATGGCAGTAACTGAAGCCATGGAAAAAGAAATGGAAGAAAACGAGTTTGGATAAAGAGGCATGGAAATTGGGATGCGGAAAACGGCCAAGGCTGTAAAAAACCGCTAAATAGATAGATAGAAATAAACAATAAATGAATACCATCAATGTGGATTTTTTTTTTATCTTCCACAATATGGCCTTTTCTTACGGTAGTACTCAAGGCTGCCCCGCCGGCTTGAAATCCTTTATAATTAATATCACAGTTCGAACAGACACTTCAGTATAGTTTCTTACCCGAAAATTGCTGTTATGCAGCGTGTGATGAAGAACGCCAGAATTATTTTCTTCGTCACATTTCTTAATAACTAGACGTATAATTTCCCCAGCTTAACTGTGTATTGTTTGCCTTTACTACGAACAGAAGCTATACCGTCTCACCAAAAGTCGGAAACCAAATTAAAATGAAAACGCTAAACACTTGTGTTACGAACAAGAAGCAAACAACGTGCCACTCATTGATACATGTCTTCTCAGAACAAAAAACATTCTTTATCAGAATGAAATGATATTGACCTCAAACAATGTTGTCAAAGCAGATATACTATTTTCTCGACTGCTCGCGTAGGCGGCAAACGCAAAACACGTCAATATGCGGAATACTTACACTGTAGGTCTTCGCGAATTCTTAGTTCAACCTCGCATGTACGACAGATGAGAGTAATATTTAAATACGTGGTTATTAGTTTGTATTAGTTATGGAAATATATTTATTTGTGCAATGTAATTGAATTTCCCTCACTATTCAAGAGAGATTATTGTCAAATTGCCGCCTTGCGAAAGATGCGTCAAAAAATGTTACACTAGTGGAACACTTTTCAGGTTTTCAACGTCAAAGTAATTTGTTTAAATCGCAAAGGTGAAAGTGGCTTTTAGATTGTACTATCCCAGGTACTAAAAACTTTGATTTATAGAGGAGTATACTCACAATAATTCAAGTACTAAATGGCCAATGAATTGAGTGTTTGTAAACATTTCTTCTATAATATTTTAGACCCTTCAACAATCACTACGAAAATCAGATTTCCAACGTTGGTTTTGCATCAGAATCGCGTACACCAACAAAAAATTCTCTGCCTCATCTCAATAGACGAAAAGGAAGATTGTTGCCTTCTAATCTCATGACTTGGAAAATGGAAAACAAGAGACGGTGATGGATCCATCAATAACATAATTCGAAAACTGCAGAACTCGTCAGTGCAAAAAGTCGCAGAGACAACCACTCATTTTCATAATTTACTTTTTTCATGTTACAAACATAAGATGTACAAACTTTTAGAATTTCGTTGGTCAGTCACAAAAGCTTTGAGTTCTCTCTCTTGTATCTGCCTGTTAGTCTGTACAACAGGGATTGTGAAAGTATTGCATGTCTGTCCTACCGACTCCGATCTCACAGGTCTACCCTTGATTCGGTACTTTTGAATAAATGTAAATAGAAATAATAATTACATGTAGATAATTGCGGCTACATGCATAAAAAGTACCAAGAATTTCAAAATTATATTTTACTTTTGGTTACGAGATACAACTTTTCTAATGTTACCAGTAATTTATCTCTGTCATGGAAAATTCAAGTCTCCCTCTCATCGTTTCGCCTCTCTCCCTGAAGAGTTACCATGGGAGACGCCAGATCTGTGCAGGATCTGCGGTCGCTTCCGATGACATACGAGGGTCTGTGTTATTGCCTTCCGCTTTCGGAATTACGAGAGGTGTCACAGCAGGAGCGGAACCAGCCGATTATTTTTCGGGAGGTGGGGGAATATTTTTGTAAATAATAAATGATTTTGTAATTATATTGTATATTATTTAGAGATTCACCAGGTGAACCCTTTAAAGCAGGTAAACGTCGTTTTGAGATCAAAAATCGAGTTGTAGGATAAAAGAGCTCGTGCGTATACTCCGCTCATTCTTACCGGTTTGTGATAACGGAAAATTTTAGAGTAAGGTGAAATGATACCGGAATACCATAGAAGTAAAATGGATCTAAAATAAAATGTGAGGAGATGGAATAATGGTGATATTTACAAAATTAGTTCATTTTTTTAAAAACCAGTTCCAAATCCGAATCGATATTTTGAGTAATGCCTCAAACAATTTTAAGATGGTATTCGAAGGAAGACAGAAATATGTGAAAAAGATAGTTATGTACTACTATTACAGACTGTTTATCTCGGTCTGTAATAGTAGTATAGCATCTCTAATTTGGTATCTGGGGTAAAATAGATTGAGATGCAAAGTGACGAAAGCATAAACCGACTGTCTGGCTTGCGTATCCCGAAGTCCCGCCTCCTTCGCCGGGGCTGGCCGCACGCCGCCTGGCCTGGTCGTGCCCCCACGCCGACAGAGGGCCCACAACAATCGGGTGGGTAACGCACCGGGAGGAAGGGGAAGGGGGGGGGGCGAGGTGTTTTCGTATTTCACTTTACGACGCTCCTATTCGTCCGATTTGCATGATTGTCACGGCGTTGGATTCAGGAACCATGTCGCCATCGCGCTATAAGCCCACATTTTTTAATTTTTTCTCGGAAGTTGAAACTAATTCGAGTTTTTTCTAGATTTCTGGAAAAAGGGCTTCGTAGCGTAAATTCCATTTAAAAAGGCGTCAAATGCCGTTTACAGATCGAAAATTGGATCATTGGTTCAGACGTTATCGGTAAAGTAAATTTTACTTATTTTGGTACTGCCACGTGGTGGCCACAAATTGTACTAGCGTCGGGACATTGAGCCTAAGGAACGCGTCTGAAATACGAGCGCCTATAAGGGAACACTTATTTTGAGAAAGCACGTATCACTTAAGGGTTCGCTTATCCTATAAGTGACGACTATGAATTCGGCCCTTAAGTCACATGCTAATGGTATTGGGGTAAAGGGAGGTCAGCCTCAGACTTCGCCATAATTTCTTTGTTTCATTTCCCAAAAAGCTAATATTCTGCGACCAAATACACAACTGACTATGCATTGAAATCTATCACCCAAAACACCGAACATAAGAAGCCCTGCAAATAAACTATTGACAATGAAAAGTGTGGAAGAAGGAATAAAAAGAAACGAAAATTAATAAAAATTAAAAACCTCTTGCAATTCTCAAAAGTATAAAATCTTGACTTTCCTGAAAAAATAAAAAGTGTCTAATTTAAACCTTTGTGATCAGTAGGGAGTGGATTTCTAAGTTTTGCAAATTTTTGCCTCTTGCTTCAGAACATAGGTAAGTGAAGTTTCTTGACATTTGGTTAGAATTGGATGCTATGTAGATTAATATGTTAGAGCATATTTCATTAAAGTAGGGATATATCTCTAAAAGATTTCAACTTTTTGTACAATCTTTTAATTTGCGAGTGTTAATTGATTAGAAAGAGCTTGTCACATTTCGTGTTTTCTTTTCTTTTCTGCAAAGGACAAAATACTTGTATAATTGTAGGAAATTTCTTGATATCATCTTTTTTTAAAACTAGGAAATGCAACTAAACATACATTGTTCTTCACTAAGGTTACTTTAATTATTTCTCCCATGAAGTAACATACATTATATTATGTTTGCACAAAAACATCCCTATTCACTCCAAGCATGCTTCTCCTGAAATTTATCAAGGAAAGTTTATGCAGGAAATGAAATATTGTTTATTTTAATTGCATATTTCAGAATTTTTAGGTCATAAAAGCATATTTCAAGATTTTTTGGGTCACAAAAATATCCTCTCCCTAGTGATCAGTATTAGATGCCAGAAACACAACTGTTCATGCCTTTCTGCCTGGTTTAATCGCTTTGAAACCAATTTTTAGTGCTTAAAACATCACTTTCCATGCCTAATAGTGCCTAATTTCATAATTTTGTTACCTATTTTAGTTCTTAAATCATCAACTTTTTGTGAATAAAATTCCATCTTGTCCACTTATCACCTAATTGACCCATCATTAGGGATTCACATTTCTCAATGACTTTGCTATTAGAGAAACAGAAAATGCTGAAGGGTAATGTGAAATATTGGCAGAGACATTCATAATATTAAAATGCACACACAGTGCTGATGTTATTTACATTCTACAGTAGCAAACACTTCATAAATTCCAAAATATAAATTCACTCGTATTGATTTATTCTTCCTAAAGCTCACTATTTCTTGGTTAGTAAGCTTGTAGACAGGTAGATGCGATAAATCAATATTTCATATCCATTACTTATAGGTGCAAATGATGTTGCTCAGAGATAATGCAAAAAGTAATTAAATGTAGGTACTAATCTTACATTCTGGGAAATGACAAAACTTCACAAGTTGAACAGATGACCAAATGACAAAAACTATACATTTTTGGATTACTGATGAATTACCATTTAATTTTTTATTTACACATCAAGCGCACAGTTCATGAAATGATATACCACTTGACTTGTGTAGATACACCACAAAGAACTCTCATACTGAATTCACTCACTGTTCCATCTCATACCAACAGAAAAAAGTTAATGCATGTAACACTAAACATGAAAAATCAGTACAATCATAAACACAATCCAGTCATACATGTTGATACAGACTCTTTTCATTTCTTATTCTCTGGAAAAATTTCATTAACAAGTTGCTTCTTATTTACTTTTCCCATACTGTTCTTTGGCAACTTTTCCACAACTTTTAATACGGTAGGTATAGAATATGGAGCCATTCGATCCTTGGCCCATTCCCTAATTTTGGAGAGGATTATTTCAGCATTATCTCGAGCCACAACCACTGCAGCTACCTGAAAAAGGAAGATTTCTTTCAATAATTTCCGTTTATCATTGAAGTAATGTAGCAATAACATCACATCACTTCTCGTATTATTGGCAACATAATGCAAGTTAAATTATGTAATATTATAAATTAGTAACTTTTTCTCTACCTACAGTTCAGCCATCACTTAAACTTTTATCCAAATGAACACCAGATTTTACAAAAACTCAATATCTTTTATATTTTGTTGTTGAAATTTTAAAGGTTTAAATGAAAATGGCTTTCTGCTATTGGATTGAGTAAGAGTAAATTGTGATCTGTTCTTAAACAAAAGCAGAAATATTTACTAAGGCGGTTTTGAATATGAATAATTAAAGATGTTGTCATTGCCAACAATGTTTTTTAATTCAATAGCAGCTTTCGATGGCTTAGCCATCGAAAGCTGCTATTGAATTAAAAAACATTGTTGGCAATGACAACATTTTTAATTATTTTAAAAATGCCAAAGATATCTTACCACAACACCTATATTTGAATATGAATGCTATGGGAGATAAGTACACACATGTTATTCTACAATCCATTGTCATTATGTGGATGACTATATTTACTGGGCAATTTATTAGGAATGTTCCAGAAATACTTGCACATTTCAATTAAAATTACTAACAGTTTTAAGAAAAGAGTACATTAAATGATTTGAAGATTTAATATTGAGAAAATCTTTGCATTAATAAAGAAACTTCTAGTTTCAATATTGGTATATGACAATTTAAAAAGCGCCCCCACAGACAAATCTACTTTTAGATCAAAATTAAATAGTTCAGCCCCCAATGGAAGTAACATCAACATACATTGAAACAAACACCCGATCTCAGTGTCGATTCCTTTGTTAAAAAGTAAAATTAAACACTTTAGTATTTATGTTCAGAAATCAATTTTAAATGAAACAGCATTATTGTAACAATTTTCCTTTTATAAATAAAATCTTTTCAAAATACGTAACAAAGATATACTAATTACATTTCCAATAGTGTAGTGTAAATAGGAATCCGCATGGGCCAACGTCCCAAAAATTTCATGCCCTCTCTCTCAAAAACTCTAGGCGGTATTGACTGGAAAAATTGTAGACACGCTTAATTTGTCATTTCAAAGTGTCATCAGCCAGATAGTTACTTTTCATCCACCCAGATTTTTGTGGCCCTCAATGAGAAGCCGCGGTAGTTCAACGGTAGGGCACGGGCTTCCTGACTTTAAGGACCCAGGTTCGAATCCTGGAGTAGGCTGAGATTTTATTCCAGCTTTCCATTCAGGGTGGCTCTCGACTGAGCCTCCTTTCCAAATTAGTGATCTTTCCTCAAGGAAAGGGCAGCCAGAGCATTCTGCTCACCACACAACCTCCTCCTCGGGCTGACTGCAACGAATACGTGGAGCCCTGCCTTCACCTCCCCTGTGGTCCATATGGGCCTTTGTGCAATTGCACAGGGGACCCCTCACTAATCGGTCAAAGAAAATTAGACTTGTACTATAATATTAAGCAGGCACTGCTCTACATGAAAAAAAATCAAAAATTACTACTTGCATAGAAAAACCAATGTAAGGCAGCAGTAAAGAGAGTCATTTATTAAACAAGAAAACTGAATTCATGGGATGATGCAAAAATCTTGCTTCTATATGTTATAAATTACTTTCTCGAATATGTGTAGTCGCAGAATCGACATTAAGCAGGAGGTAGGCCTCTGGATGAAGATGCTACAATCAACGTTCACATTGTTCATATACTGAACTGAGTATCATTCCATTAGACAGTATTATCCAATATTATTTCATAATTGTATGAATAAAATGTGATTTTGTTAGTTAATTCACGAACAAAACATTGTTCATAAACATCAACTTTCAAAAATGTTTCATGGTTTCCTAAACTATTCACAGAAGCAGATAATTTTGTCACATGAAGGCACGTGAAAATTGCCGCCAAATTTTTTAAGTAACCCAGGGGGAAAACTATATACAGGTGATTCAGTCGTCAGTGCTACTACACCTGGATTTTATCTCATATGTAATGTACAGACTAAATTTGCCAAAGTTGGATACTCTTTGTCATTTAGTTTTGTAAATAATTAACGTTAAAGTTTGGACTTGTGCTCGCATAACATGGATTACGGGAAGTGAGAGAGTGGGCCTCACTCGCCACTTCTAAGAAAATTTCAGTTGCTAATAACTAGTGGAATAATGTTTATAGTTATTGTGAATATCCCTTATTAATAAATCCTCTTTCAATTATATTTTGCTTTTAAACGTTATTTACATAGAAATTAAACCGTTTCGTGCCTACGAGTCATAACAATCAAATTTTAACCATCAAAAAGAAAGAGTATTTCCCGTTTATCATAGGTATAGATTTAGTGATAAAGGTGGTGATATGAGCCATTTATATAATGAGATATATCTTCATACACCACAACAGTTTAGCAGGAAGGGTTTTAACAACTAGTTTAATAACTCGTTTTGCCATCATAGCTCTGTGGTTCAGTTGTAAATGAGAGCTGATGTGAAGCAGAGGTTTCAGGTTTTCTCGGTTCTAAAAGCTTTGGAAGGTAAGTCTTCAGCTTTTAATTATAGTTTGATTTTGCTTAGACAGATTCCAATTTTTAGATTTTAAAATTTCCCCATTAAAATTGTATTAAAACCATTCAATTTATTAATATTTTCATTTTTTATCCCACAATATCCCCATTTTTTACAATTTTACATGTCGAGGTCTATTTTAGGTATATTTTTATCACGTGATTTTTAACATTTCATACGTCATTTTAACAATATATTACAAAATATAATTTTAAACAAAATCAATATCAAATATTCAATAGAATTCAATCACGTAAAAAACTTAATTCAATATTATTCTGTCATAAATCCTTTGTATTATTCCAATATTTGTTTTTTTTACACCTCTCAATTACATCATACCTTAACTTAATATTGTAGGCCAAAATACCTAGACCAGGTTTTAATTATTTATTGGGGTCATTGGCCTAGAAATTATACTACAATACTTATTACAGATAGATTAGGATATTATACATAGATAATTATTTTTAGTAGCAGATAATTTAAGATTTCAAGATGTTATTTTAATGCTACTACTATATTTAAGGGAAATGTAATTTGAATATTCATTTACACTATAGAACATGTTGTTAAGCAGGAAAGCTTTCAATTTACTTTTAAATGTATGAATTGTGCTTATGTCTTTAATATCATTACCTAAATTGTTGTAAAGTGTAATGCCCTCTATTAGGATACTTTTTTGATAAGTGTCTGTTTTCCATGAGAATTTACTTTGTAAAAATCACTATTTCAAATGTATACATGCATGGTAGAGGAAGAATCCTTAGTTTATTAAACAAGGGTTTGCAAGACTCCACCTTATGAGTGCTGGTCATTGTTTGCAATATTCTTTTTTGAATAATAAATGTTCCAGGGTTATCGTTTATGAGCAAATGCTGTGAGAGTTTTTCTTAAGTTTGGGGATTCATGAAAATTAGAGACTGTATTGCTGGTGTTTATGACGAGGTTGTAGCCTTGAAACCATTTTACTTATGCTCGCAAAGTTTTGCGAGCTTCTTTTTCTAATGATTGTTGTGTTTTTGCTTTGATGATTATGTTTGTGTCATCTGCAAACAAAATTATTTTGTTTTTCCTTAATGCCAAAGGCTTGCCATTTATGTATATAAGGAATAGTATTGGCCCAAGGATGGATCCTTGCGGGACTCCACAATTTATTATTTGAGGACAGGAGTAGTATGACGAGATTTTGTTTTCTTTAATGTGCTGGAGGGCAACTATTTGGCTATGGTTTGATAAATATGATTTGATCCATTGACCTGCAATGCCTCGAACCTCTAGCATTTCTAGTTTTCTTAAAAGTATGTGATGGTCATTGATGTCAAAGGCTTTTGACAAATCTAAGAAAAGGCCAATGGGAATTTACTTCTGATTTAGTGCAACAAGTATGTCATTTAAAAAGGAGAAGATGGCTGTCTGTGGATCTATTACTCCTGAAGCCATGTTGTGCATTTGTAAGGACATTATTTGCATTGAGAAACTGTTTGAGTCTATCATTGTAAAGTCTTTCCAGAATTTTTGAAAATCCTGATAACAGGGAAATAGGCCTGTAGTTCATTGGGTCATAACTATTGCCCTTTTTAAACAATGGTTTAATTTTTGCTGTTTTAAATATATCTGGGAATATGCCTGATTTTAGAGAGTAATTGCAGATGTGAGAGTGGTTGCACTATTCATGGAGCACCGTGTTTAATAAGAAAATCTGGAACATTGTCCATGCCTGCTGAGAATTTATTCTCCATTTGTCCAATGATTTTGAAATTTTCAGAGGGGGTGGTTTCATATAAAAATATGGAATTTACAATTTGTGTAATATTAGTGTTTGGTTGGTGTGTTTTATTGTTTAAAGCGTGTTGCAAATTAACTTATTACTAACTTGTGAAGTGTTCATTGAATATATCAGCTATTTCTTGTGGGTCTTGTACAGTTTGGTTTTTGTGGTGGAGCTCTATATTTTTTGTTATTATTAGTTGGCGTTGGCGTCTTTCTAATAATGTCCCACATATCTTTTGTTTTATTGCGTGCATTTGCAATGTACTTATCATTTGTCATAATTTTTGCTTGTTTGATTCCTTTTTTTAGTATCGAATTATATGTTTTGTAATATGAAATGAAGTTTGAGTTACATTTGTTATTTGTTAGTATTTTATACATTTGCATTTTCTTTCACATGACACTTTGATGCTGTGGTAATCCATGATTTAGTTTTCTATTTTGGATCTTTCTGAGTTTTTTGAGGAAAAATGGCATTGTAATTGCATGGCATCTTAAGTATATATTTATGAATGAGTTAAACTTATCAGTTGCCTTATATACTTCATTCCAATTTTTCGAATCTGAGTAAGTTTTTGAAAATTTTTATTATGTTTCCTTGGGAATAGTTACGGATTTCTTTGTAAGTTGTCTGTTCCGCGGTTTTTGTTTCTGTTCGAAGTGTTAGTATCTGGGCCAGTGTGGTCACTCGAAACCTGTATTAAATGTAGAAACAGAAAAACAATGGTTATTTTCATCTATTATTATTTGATCTATAGCAGTGCTTCTATTTTTGGATATTCGTGTTGGTGTATTTATGTTGTTTGTAAATTGTAGTGATTTTAGTAGGTCTTTAAATAGATTTTCATTACTGGATTGTGTGAGGCAATTTTATATTGAAGTTACCGCAAAGAATAATTTTATACTGTCTGCGTTTTTGAAGTTTTGTTACAATAACTTCCAGATTTTTTAAGAAGGTTTCAAATTCCAGCAGGGCTGTGAAATGTGTATAAGACCCATGTTTTTTATTGTTGTGAAGTCCAGTGATGGATATTTCAAAGTCTTTCTCTTTTACAAGATGAGTGTGATTGGTGTAGGGTACAAAACTAATTGTATCTTTAATAAAAATGCATGTCCCACCATATGCACGATGTGCGTTGTTAATATTTCGACATGATCTGCTGGCTAGAGAGAAACCTGGTATACATGTGTTATCTAATTGTTCTTTAGTTAGCCAGTATTCTCTGTAGCACAATACTGAAATGTGGTTGAGTTTCTCCTCCAGTAATATTTCTATATCAGTGTGTTTATTTTTCAGCGACTGTACATTTTGGTGAAGAATGTGCAAATGGTTCTTATTTTTGTGTATTGTCTGCTTTCCTGCCGATGTTTGATACTACAGGTTATACGCAGGAGTGGGTTTTTGGTTGCAACGGAAGTTATATGTACGGATGAGTAGGAAGGAGTAAAAAGTGTGGAAGTAGGTGAAGGGGCAGAAGAGAAGAAGAAAGGTGAGGAGGTGGTTGGAAGAAGTGGAGTGGGCAGGAGAGGCGTAAGAGTAGGAACTGGCGTAGGTAAAAGAGGACTGGGGGCAGGTGAGGGATGTGGAGTGGGCAGGAGAAGTGTAGAAGGATCCTAGTTTTTGTTTTCCTCTCTGGTGCATGTGGAGGCCATGCTGAGTAAAATGTTTTCTTGAGAGGTTGTCAAGATCAACAAGTGTGACAGGTGTCCCTCTCAAGTGCTGTTTTATATGATGGTTTGCAATCTTAATTTCATGGTTTATAGGAATTTTGTTGTGCGGGGGGGCAGAGTGGTCGTGATTACATTTGTGCGTTTGGCAGTCTCTTGTATTTTTGTTAAATGTTCCTCTGCATGAAAGTGACTGCCAGAATGAATGTCCTTCTGCCCACCTATAATTACTACTGTGTCCTGTTGGGTAAAAGATCTAGTCTGAGTGTTGAAGTTCTCAATTACATGTGCCATTGTGGCATTAGGCTTAAAAGTACCTGTAATTGAGAACTTTGACGGGAGTTTCTCTCTCACAATGGAGGAAAGGTCCCTACCATGGCTGTCAGCTAGAATCAAAATTTTATGTGAGTGAGAGAGAGTGCCATTTGTTGTTTTAGTCTTGCCCGCTGAACTGTGTTTCTGTTGAGATTTTGAGGGCAGACTTTTAGTAAACGTGTGCCTATTGTTTACTGGTTGTCCTTGTCACGCTTGATTAAGAATTCTTCAAATGGTAGTTGAAGTGTAAGATAAAAATTGTCTTATAATATTACATAGCTATTAATAATATCACGTTGTGCTCTTGTAGTACCATTAGTTTTTTAAATTAATCATATTTCTACCGTAGTTCTGCCTGTAATTCTTAAAATTGCCTGATGTCTATATTTAACACCAGAAAACATAAAATACGAAATAAAACTTCCTCAGATTATCAAAATTACACGAGTGTAATTTCTAAAATTTATAATATGAATAATTTATGTCAATGTATCACAAAGACTGTTTTTCAGTAATTGTTGCAACTTAATTGAATGATTTCTGAAAATGTAAACATTGTTGATTTTGACTTAACACAAGTCATATACCTGAAGGAGTTTCTTAATACATACATTTCCAGGAATTGAATAATTTTGTTAAAAAACGCAGGATACAAATTAAAAATTTGCATGCGAGAAAGAAGTTCTTTGGTTCAATTTTAGTCCACACATTTTACCGTCGTAGGCACCTGTCCATCTTTTAACCGTCGTGCCTCCAGCACCTACGCGTAAATCCGCTTCTGACTATTCATGTTTCTATAAAACACTTGTTTTTTGAAAATATCGTCATCAATGTCGGAACCCTACCCTCGACACATTGCTGAGGATCGCCGCTGTACCATGGAATATGGTGCAGCAGGCGCCAGAATATTTATACAGCGAAATATGTTCAGTACATAAAAGACGAATTCCAACTTCGTTCCGCCTTACTCAGGTACAGGCCTTTGAACACTTTCAACGAATTTTTGAATGATTCTGTGCATGACAAAAAATTAATTTCAATGCACGGCTCTTATATTTAGTGCTCTCAAAATTCATTTATCCATCACAATACGAAGCTTCACACTACTATTGTTTGCCATTAGAGCTCCACACGACTGTCAGTCAACTATTGTGCTGAATGGCGCTTGCCCACTAACATTTCACTACCCAATTGTTCTTGAATTCACTGATATTTTTATTAGCGGCGAAAATGTTCAGATCCCTTACACTCTTTAAAACATTAGAAAACATGTCAATTGCTAGCGTATCATTTGCTTCTTGTTCTAAATCAGATTTCAGCTCATTTTCTTGCTCGGTGTCACGCTGGGTATCTAGCAGAACTAGCTGCGAGTACAGTATTATAGCTGTTGATGTACTGTGTAGCACAGGGGTGGATCCAGCATAGGGGGAGGGTATTTGTATTGAATAATAAATGAATTTGTTATTACATTGCATATTATTTATATACTTTAGATATGATACTATATAATGTTGAAATAATTGTAAGCGTCATCATTGCCAACAATATTATTTATTAAAAAACCAGCTTTCGATGGTTCTCTGATTTTGTGCTGTATGGAAGCCACAAAAACGTAGTTGTACTTTTAAGGTTTTTCAGAGGAAAGGATCATACATTTCAAACTTGGCGCTCTGGAGATTTTACTTAAAAAGCCGCGCGAATTTCTTCCCTGTTGACCAAATAGGTCCTTGAACAAAGGTCCTTGACATAGATTGTCAACGGTTTCCTGTTAGTCCGGAGTGTCACCGAAAGATGATGATGATGATGATGATGATGATGATGATGA
>BOPP01000232.1:364231-376918 GCA_017312745.1 Gryllus bimaculatus | reverse complement strand
TAATAATAATAATAATAATAATAGAACTAATAATAATACTTATTGAGTCACATATACAATTACAATCGTGTATGACGAGTCAAATATGATGTAAATAGGTCTTGGGAGCAGCGAGTGAAGTTACATTTATTTTTATTGTCCAGAAGCAAAACAAGGGGACATCTCGACATTTGCTCTAAAGACCAGGGAAATTGGACAAAAAGCCTGGTCAAGATGGGATCATTGGCCTAGTGATTATACAATACTTGTTACAGATATATTAAGATATTACATAGGGGATAATTATTTTTAGCAGCACTTAGATGAACATTTTACTTACTTTAATTTAATTTAAAATATTGTACACATTGGTTGATGAAGGCTACATGCTTGTCTTGTGTTATAGGGGTGTAAGCTTCAGTTGAATTCGTAAAGCTTGTCATTGTTTACTAGATTTTTCTTTACAAACACGATAACTTCATAAATAAAAATACAAGGCAGTGGAAGTATGTTAAGTTTTTTGAAATGAGGTCTGCAGGACTCTGTTCTTTTTGTATTTGTTATTGTTCGAATGATTCTCTTTTGTATTTTGAATGTTTGTTTAGTCTCTGGTGCTTGGCCCCATATAATTATCCCATATTTGAGACTAGAGTACATATTTGCAAAGTACACTGTTCGTGCTGTATCAATGGTGCTGTTTCTTCTTCTTATTATTATTCTAAGAGCATAATTAACTTTGCTCAATTTTGAATTAATATCTTCTAGGTAAGAGTTCCACTTGAGGATGGATTGTATGGTGATTCCGAGAAATTTTGTTTTCTGTGCTTGTCTGATGCTGTTTCCTTCTAATGTTAAATTTGGTGAGTATTGTTGTGTTGAGTGGGAGTTGTGGAAGGGTATTGTGATTGTTTTGTCTCGGTTTACGATTAGTTTATTATCGTAGATCCACTGAACTAGCTTGTCGATGGCTAGATTGGCTTTGTCTTCGAAGCTTTGTTTGTTCTTTCCTTGAATATTATGTGTCATCAGCAAAAAGTACGGTTTGGTTGTTTTCCACTATTGATGGCAGGTCATTTACTAATATAAGAAATAAAATCGAGCCTAGTGTGGATCCTCATGGGACCCCATATGTCACATTCCTTGGCTTGGAGTGATGGTTATTTATTTTGTTTTGGTAAGGTAATACTACCATTTGTTTTCGGTGTGATAGGTATGATTTTATCCAATTGTAAGCAATCCCTCATATTCCATATGATTCTAATTTTGACAATAGAATTGTGTGATCTATCGTGTCAAAGGCTTTTGACAGGTCAAGAAAGAGACCAACAGGAATTTCTTTTTGCTCTAAAGCCATGAGGATTTCATTTACAAAGGTGAATAGAGCAGTTTCAGTTGAATTATTTTCCCTGAATCCATGTTGATAGTCAGCGATAATGTTACAGTGTATCAAGTATTTTTTCAATCTTTCATAGAACAGTTCTTCCAATATTTTTGAAAAACCTGACAAAGTGAGATTGGCCTATAATTCATTACATCTTGTTTGTTACCTTTTTTGTGTATAGGTTTTAAATATGTTTGGGAAGGAGCCATGAGTTAGTGATTGATTATATAAATATGTTAATGGTTTGATGATATATGGAGCAATCTTTTTTATTAAGAAGTCTGGAATATTGTCTATCCCAGCGGATTGTTTATTTTGCATTTTGTTTATAATTTGAAGTATTTCCTTTTCTGATGTTTCTGTGATGTAGATGCTAGAAAGAGTGTTTTTTTTACGAAAGGTGATGGTTGTAGAGGTGTAGTGTTTGGATTTCTTGTTTTTAGTAGTTTACCAGCAATTTCAGAGAAGCGTTTGTTGAATATACTGGCTGTTTCATTAGGGTTTGTAATTGTTCGGTGTTCATGGACTAGTTTAATATTTTGTGCTTTGTTATTTGCTGGAAATGTTTTTTTTACAATATTCCACATAGCTTTTGTTTTATTTTTGGATTTTTTTATATTCTCCTCATTTGACATATGTTTGGCCTTTATTATAACTTTTTTGAGTATGGCTGAATATCGCTTATAGTAGTTCACTATTTGAGGATTTCAAGAGTGTTCTTTTGTGAGTTTATAAAGCTCTCTTTTTCTTTCATATGAGATTTTAATCCCCTTTGTTATCCATGCTTTGCTGTTTTATGTGTTGTTTTTTGTGATACTGTAGTAAAGATTGCATCAGCTCCTGGGCAGTTTCTCGTTCGAACCATGTGTGACATTGTCGGAATCCTGAGAAGCCCAAATTTCCAGTTTAAAGCCACAATCTAGCATTGTCATCCGAGGTGCGATGCAGAAAGTTTATTAAAAACGTGTTGGTCATCTTCAAGGTTCAAGTCAGGGGGTGCCAGGCACTTGGATGCAGTCGTAACATGAAGTAAAAACGACGAAATTCGTAAAGAAAAGTTTGATATCGTCTGGTCAGAGGTAACTGGGAAATCTTCAATACTCGTTGATTCTTTCTCTACGTAACAATCTTCGTCAATTGTGTGTCATCACTTTTCCAGAACTCTCTTGTCTGATAAAAAACTACTGATAGAAGAGGCGATGTTTCGTGGCAGCTTCTACTTATTGCTCCCCAAACTATTTCTATGAGTACTTCGCAGCCTCAACAAATATCTATCTCAATATTGCAGTTGCAAAGACACTCCAAGAAACACTCAAACTTTGTTATTTCCAAAAATTCTTAGATAACAGTAAATATCGGATCTATGACATCTTGAGAAGCATATTTCAATCTATTCTTACAACAAATTTGGAGAGAGAAATATTAAACCACTTTTGAGAAAATTTAAAATTGTTCCAGGGGATTTACTTACATTATCCCCACATTTTAAAGGATCTTTTTCACACTCGCAAAGCTTTGAGAGAGGCTACATTGACTGAAGAATATTCATTTTCGATAAAATTCTAGGAATAGTGTAGGTACTAGTGTTGTTTACAGATGCACCCATGCAGTCACCCTTAGGAGGCGGCGCGACCACGCGCCAGCGGCCGCGGTATTGTTCTTGTCACGGCGGTCAGGACGGACGGACGGACGGATGGACGGACGGACGGGCAGTCAGGACGGACGGATGGACGGACGGACGGGCAGTCAGGACGGACGAATGGACGCGACGGAACGGGCAGTCAGCGACGGACGGACGGACGGGATGGACGGACCGGACGGGCGTCAGGACGGACGGGACGGACGGACAGTCCAGGACGGAACGGACGGCGGACGGACAGTCAGGACGGGGACGGAGGGTAGTCAGGCGGACGGACGGACCGGACCGGGCAGTCAGGAGGAACGGACGGGCAGCTCAGGACGGAACGGACGGGCAGTCCGGCGACGGACGGCGGGCAAGTCAGGACGGACGGACGGACGGACGGACGGGCAGTCCACGGACGGACGGAGCGGGAGCGGGCAGTCAGGACGGACGGAACGGACGGGCAGTCAGGACGGACGGACGGACGGGCAGTCAGGAAGGACGGACGGACGGGGGCAGTCAGGACGGACGGACGGCGCAGTCAGGCCCGGACGGACCGGGCCAGTCAGGACGGACGGACGGGACGGGCAGTCAGGACGCGACGACGCACGGGCAGTCAGCGACGGACGGACGGACGGGCAGTCAGGACGGACGGACGGGACGGACGGGCGACGGACGGACAGGCGGAGGAACGGACCAGGACGGACGGACGCGGCGACGGACGGACGGACAGGACGCGACGGACGGACAGAACAGCGCACGGACCGGACCAGACGGGCAGCAGGAACGGACGGACGGAGGGCAGTCAGGACGGACGGGCAGTCAGGAAGGACGGACGGACGGGCAGTCAGGACGGACGGGCAGTGCAGGAGGACGGACGGACGGGCAGTCAGGACGGACGGACTGGACGGGCAGTCAGGACGGACGGATGGACGGGCAGTCAGGACGGCACGGCGCAGTTCAGGAAGGACGGACGGGCAGTCAGGACGGACGGACCGGACGGCAGACGGACGGACGGGCAGACGGACGGACGGGCAGACGGACGACGGCAAGACGGACGACGGGCAAGACGGACGGCACGGGCAGACGGACGGACGCGGAGACGGCCGGACGGGCAGACGGACGGACGGGCAGACGGACGGGAAGACGGCAGACGGACGGACGGGCAGACGGACGGACTGCGCCCGGACGGAGGGGTTGACTGCCGCCGGACGGAGGGTTCGGACTGCCGCCCGGCACGGAGGGTCGGACTGCCGCCCGGACGGAGGGTCGGACTGCCGCCCCGGACGGAGGGTCGGACTGCCCGCCCGGACGGAGGGTCGGACGCCCGCCCGGACGGAGGGTCGGCACTGGCCGCCGCGACGGAGGGTCGGACTGGCCGGCGCGCGGACGGAGGGTCGGACTGCCGCCGGGACGGAGGGTGGACTGCGCCGACGGAGGGTCGGACTGCCGCCCGGACGGAGGGTCGGACTGCCGCCCGGACGGAGGGTCGGATGTGCCTGCCCGGACGGAGGGTGCGGACTGCCGGCCCGGACGGAAGGGTGCGGACTGCCCGCCCGGAACGGAGGGGTCGGACCTGCCGGCCCCGACGGAAGGGTCGGACTGCCGCCCGGACGGAGGGTCGGACTGCCGCCGCGGACGGAGGGTCGGACATGCCGCCCGGACGGAGGGTCGGACTGCCGCCCGGACGGAGGGTCGACTGCCGCCCGGACGGAGGTCGGACTGGCCGCCCGGACGGAGGGTCGGACTGCCGCCCGACGGAGGGTCGGGGGGCTGCCGCCCGGCACGGCCGGGTCCGGACTGCCGCGCCGGACGCGAGGGTCGGACTGGCCGCCGGACGGCACGGGTCGGACTGCCGGCCCCGCGACGGAGGGTCGGACTGCCGCCCGGCGGAGGGTCGGACTGCCGCCGGACGGAGGGTCGGACTGGCCCCCGGACGGAGGGTCGGACTGGCCGCCCGGAGGAGGGTCGGACTGCCGCCCGGACGGAGGGTCGGACTGGCGCGCCGGACGGAGGGTCCGGACTGCCGCGGACAGGAGGGTCGGACTGCCGCCCGGACGGAGGGTCGGAACTGAACGCCGGAACGGTAAGGGTCGGACTGAAGCCCGGACGGAGGGTCGGACTGAAGCCCGGACGGCAGTCCGACCTTCCGTCCGGCCGTCAGCCCGACCCTCCGTCCGGCTGTCATTAATTTCTGAAGTTATGTCTTAATATTTGTAGAGTTTGAATTTGATTGCTAACTCTTTTCCACGTGTTTATTTGTGTGTTTTATAGTTATTTGCGAGTGATAATTAGGCACTTAGCTGGAATGTATTTGAGAATACTGAAGGCCGTTATCCGCACGTTTAATATTTTGATATATAATAAACATTTTCTCAAAGAGAAAGATTAAATCTTATAAGAGCTACTAATTTATTATATTCAAACTGGATCAATCTTAATAAAATATGTGAACGACTTCGTTTTAACATGAGAAAGGCATGCTTCCCTTAATTTATGATATATCTCTTGATTCATTATCATTTCTTTTCAGCTTTAACAAAAACTTTTCTTACCTTTTGACCCCAAGTAATATCTGACAATCCCACAACTGCAACATCAGAAATATCTGGATGACCCAGAAGATGAGTTTCTACTTCCACTGCACTGACTTTATAGCCACCTGTCTTAATTATATCAACAGATGTCCGTCCCAGAAGCCTATAAGATCCATCAACATACTCTGCTGTGTCACCTGCAAATCACAAATTCATACACTCATATTTGCATAGTAAAAATGTAACTGTTGAAATATTCTATAATATTTCTTCAGTTACTTTCAATTTGCTGAATTTCTGTTGACTCAATTTTTGTATGTTCTCATTTTCACAATTTGGCTTTCAATATTCTTTCTTGAAATTTTGAAAGATTAAAATTATTGACCTTCAACTACTCCACCAGCCCATGTGACTCAACCACTCATTTTGCAGAGCTGTATGCCCACAATGCATTCCATATGTTTGTGACAATCAGTTTCTCACTGAGTAGGCATCACAGACTCATTCTTCTGAAACATTTAATAATACTAATACTAATACTAATAATACTAATACTAATACTAATAATACTAATACTAATACTAATACTAATAATAATAATAATAATAATAATAATAATAATAATAATAATAATAATAATTTGTACTTGTTTATTACACAGCTAAATCAGCCACCATAGGACTAGATATAGTTTGAAGTATTGCCCTATCATAAAGATGGCAAAAAACATGATAGAATTAAAGAAAAAACAACTTGAAAAATACCAAAGAGACATATAAAACAAATTATTTGAAAATTTTTTGGTCAGAACAAATTGTTTGTTTATATAATATTTTGGGAAATATTGCTTCAGACAAATTCAATTTTCTACAGACTGTTTCAAATGGATTAATCACAAAATCCAAGGAATTTCCGAATTGTAAAAACTACAATGCTCTGAATAGTAATATATGCAAGGGGGGGAAGGGAGGAAAAATGTATACTTTTGCAAGGCAATGTTGAGATGTGACATGTTGGTCAATATACACCTTTCCTCTCCTTTCAAACCTACCAAGAAGTTACAAATATTTTCTTGAATACTCAGATAATAAAGGAGTATATAACTGACAAACACAACTTTCTTCACAACCCATTCGCTGGTCCAAATCCCATGATATGAGTAGGTTCCATTTAAATGACTATTTTCAGGTTTGATTAATTTAAAAATTATTTAATCCATTATTTTGTTATATGGTAATTTTCCTAATGCACCATGTCATTTTAAAAAATTAATGTGATAACTGTTGAAGTTGTGTTGGTTTGTAGTTCGTTAAAATAAATTTGTGATGTGTCCAAAACAAAACATTGTACTATCAATGGTCGACATATACTGAAATTAAGTGAAATAAGATAAATATAACTGAAAATAAAACAAATACAATGTGTAATTCTAGGATAAATATATTTACCTAAGTATCTATAAGTACCATTATGAAGATATTTGTGTCTGGAATATATGTGAAAACATGAAACCTGCAAATGCGCTTTGTACTTTTTGAACTTTTGTTGTGTGTGGTTATTTTATAACGTCTGAAACTTATCAATGAATGTCTATCGGCTAAATCAGTTATACTAGGAATGATAACCTATAACAGTCATTATGAAAGTATTTGTATGTATTTGGGTACATTAATACTATGATCTTTTTTGATAAATTTCTATTCTCTGTCTAGCTTATTAATATAAGATCTATTTTCTGTATGACTTGTCAATGCATAGGTCTACAGGCTAAATCAATACAAATTTTTCCACCAATATTTTATTACTATACCAACTTTAGCAACAAAAACGTAAAAACGCAAGGATGTTGAAAATTGCACTATGCTTATGCACTCATTTACAAATTCAATGAAAATTACAGGTACAGATAAATATGTTACCTGTTCTGAACCAGCCGTCTGCAGTAAATTCCTTTTCTGTAGCTTTTGGTCGTCTCCAGTACTCTCTAAATATTCCTGGTCCTTTCACTCTCAGTTCCCCTTTTGTACTTTCCTTTGAATGAAGAATACTGCCTGTGCTTTTGCCCGAGACTAAAACTGAAGATTTTCCATCAGTTTCACTCCTTGCAATCTGAACTTGTACTTCCGGCATGGGAAAACCTACAAATCCTAAGGAAACAAATGTGCATTATGTGTATCATGTCATGAGAATGTGTATTTTATTATAGAAATTGTGATGGTGAAAATAAGAAACGTAGTAAAATCTGTCTAAGCCGGCATTGATCAGGACAAAAAAGGTAAACCAATGTAGGTAAAAAGTAAATAAAGTAAAGTAAAAATTACATGATTTTATTATGATTATTAAAATAGATTGACATGTAATGTATTTATGGAAGAAATTGCTAATAAATGAATATTAAACACTAGCAAAATGTGGTGTCGCTGACACTGTAAACCATTTAAAAAATAGTATGTGTTGAAAATTTCTTTCATATCCAGATACATTAAAATATGTTTTTTTCTCAGTATCTGGCATTGAACTAGCCAATGAATTGTAGTAGCCGATAATGTCATACTCTGGTTTAAAAGTTCCCATGGCAATTCTTTTAAGACTCTACCGCCCGCTGGTTTATTTGTCTACCGTTGTCTTAATTAATCGTCATATGAATTTAGGATTTTATCGCTAGTTGTATTGTTTTTATTTTCTCTTAGTGAGAATAATTTAGCCGTTGTTTCATGCAGTAGGGATCTCATTCTTCCCGTTTCTTATTAAGACCGAAATAATATTTTATTAGACTTGTGCTATTGTGAATTTTGATGGAATATCGTTGCAATATTTTGTGTAGTTTGAGCGTCAGCGTTATTGTTAGTTATCAGTTTAATGGTTTGTTATAATCAGTGTTCGTCGACCTTCCTTTTGCTCCCGTCACCATTATTTGTTTTGGAGCCATGAACCCGTTGTTGCTTGCCGATTTCATAGCTAGACGGTAGAGGCGGTGAATGTAATGGGACGGTCGCACGCGTCGGTTTAAAAAATGTTCGCTGTAGTTTAAAAAATTATTTAAAAATTCATTACACATTTGTAAAGAAAATTGAAATGAAACTTTTTTTTTCTTGGAAATTCCTCCTTTTGAAGATTCGTAAAGAAAAACCTTTTACATTGACACTGGCCTAAAGTAATCCATTTGTCATCTAGACATCAATAAATTACAAGTAATGCTGGATGACACATGATTTTATCGCATGGCGGAACGTTTTGTGAGAAGCGCCTATTCGGCATTTCAACTATTAATTAGTGGCGTCACAGAATAGCACAGACTTTCCCGTATTCTATTTACTTTAGTCTCGGCTAGCTATACGGACATACCACATACTCCTGCCAATTGCCATCTGTCATCTAAATACATTTTTTTGAAATTTTCTTAATGTTTTGGTGACCTCACAGAAAAAGGTATTTTCGAGAAAATTTATACGACTATTTAAAGTAGATTTACTCACAAATATAATAAAGTATACAAATTGCCGCTAATATACATATTATCGACATGAGAGGCAAGTCAAAAAATTACGTTATTGTGATTTTTGAAAAATGAAAAGAACAGATCAATATGGCGTTTATGTCATCTTATAGAAAACACAACTCTATTCCTACAACAAGCTTTTTAAAGAAATTGGAACCATTTGAGAAAATCTTGTACTTGTTAGTTTTAAAATTGCACATATTGCTTGAAAACAACTAAACTTTTAAAAAAATTAACATGACAATAATGAAAGAACACACTAACAAAAATAAATTTTATTTGAAGGGAAAATCTTTCTTCAAATTTGTAGTTGTAGAAACACACGCGAAGAAATTTGAAATTTTCGAAAATTCTGTGTTACCTTGAAATTCGGATCTATGCCATCTTTATTTTCTTACTCTATTCTTACAAGAAATTTTAAGAAAATTCTGACTCTCTGGGAGGCGTCATGTAAAGTAGCCACATATTTTAAAGAAATATTTTCAAACCCTCAAAGAGCTCGACTCGAGCGAGATACATAAGGGTTTCTTTAATAAGGAAATAATTCCTACGAATGATTTACGTGCTAGTGGTGTTCAGAGACGGAGGAGCTAAACGCGAATTTCCGTTGAAATCAGAAAAAGGATTTTCCGCATTACATAACTTTCCCTATACAACGTGTAATATACATACGTATACGGTAAAGTAAACACGCTATGCACTATGTAATGGAATTAATTTATTTAATATAATATACGTAATTAATAATGTACGTTATGTTCCGTGCAATCCTAAACTATGGAACATTACAATAAAGTATGGTATCTGAGTATTACATTCAATTTAGGGTAAGGCAGATATGGATGGTGTGAATAGTTAGAATTTAGTACACTTTTTTGATAATATACACAAAAATTCACATAAAATACAACTGGTCAGCTGCTTTTCAGCGATTTTCTCCAACAATTCATTTTAATTACTTCTGAAAATTCTGTCCCAAAGTCTGTAACTACATTTAATTCTACCCCGGACCTCCCTCTCCAAATATTTGAAAAGAGTAAAACTCAAATAACTCTCGTTCTCTTTTCAACTCTGCCTTTCTGTATCGTATATATATATATATATATATATATATATATATATATATATAGGGATTCATAGCTAGCCTATGCTACCCACTAAAAACCCCTGCCCTTTCCTCCAGTCCTTCCCCGGAACGCCCGTCAGCATTGCATCGCGCGAAGGAAAGGACGCCGGCTTTTCCCACTTCACCGAAATATTACGGAGAGGAGACTTCTTCGTAACTGCCCTCGGAGCAGGAGCGTCTTTCAGCGACCTTTGCCGGCATAGGTGGTACCGCCACTCCAATACACTTGTGTCAGCATCCTAGTGACGATGTCTTCAGCGGGTCACTTTCTCTGGAGGAGTCTGGAAGCTTCTCCCTTTCCACTGGCGAAGCGTGCGACAATGATAAGAACACGTGTTCTACATCTTCAATCACCGGGAAACACCTTGCGGCCATGAGGAGCTATTCGTATCCAACCGGAATCGCGGAGCTGATACTCTCGAAACATCCATGCCCTGTTCAGCATCTGAGTTAGATTAAAAATCTAATCTCCATGTTCCCTTTTGAATCCACGTCTTGTCGGGAATGACCCGAAAATGCTCCATCGCCCAGTTGAATGATTGCTTCCTTCGTCATTTGCCCCATTGGCTTCCATGTCACCCCCCTCCTCTTCTTTCGTTAATGGTATTCCAGTTTGAGGCCCCCCTCCCTGCTTGCGCAAATAGCTCTAGCTCTCTCCTGCGCCAATGAGGTCGATCGGAGGCATTATCCTCTAACACACAGCATCATAGCATACGGTGCGAAACGCTCGAGCAACCCGCAAAAGGCGAGACCTTCTATGCACCGACTTAGCCCCACGAGCGTATGACTGAATTTGCCCATGGCATCAGCCCAAATACGGGGCTGCAGTAGAGGAGAATGGAATTTACTACGCTAGTCAGCAGCCTCCGGCTCTTTGCCAGGACCCCTACATTAGGCATTAATGCGTGCCAATGCGGATGCCATACGAGACGCCTTTCTTCGGAGACATTCGCAGGTGTCGTCAAGCGCCAGTCTCGCGTCAATATAACACTCCCAAATACCTCAGTGACAGCGGCGAGGATTTTTGCAGGCCTCCTACATTAAGAGTAATACTCTCTCTCACTTTTCTGCCCCGTCATCAGCACAGCCTGTTTGTCATGGGCGGCCATCTGGAGCCCTACCGACGTAAGCCACCGGCGGATCTCCGCCACATCTCGTTGGCAACCTGCTGACTTCTTCGATGTATTTGCCGACAGCGACAATATGCAACATCGTCAGGTAATCCAATAGTCTTGCCGCCTTCCGGCAACTCGGAAAGCTTTTTCAAACCAACCGGGCGTCATTACATAATGTTCCACAACACCAAGCACCGAGCCTTGTAGGCACCGCCTGTGACCGTATAAGATTGTACTCCAGCCCCAGTTTCAATATAGGAGGGATTCTCTCCTTAAAGTAACTTTTTTACCAAGTTCGAGAGCCTTACCTTGGACTCCAAGAGTTTGGTGCGCAGAAAGAATGGGCTCCAGGGCAGTGTTAAAGGTTGCTTTTTACCTACTAGGGTCACTATTAGCACAATACTTCATAGGACCGCCTTTCCATAGTTTGCCTTTAATGGCCTTGCGGCGATGTCGATGCACTACCTTAATTGCATCTACCTGGATCTGCGCCTTTTCTAAAGCCGTACTGATTATCAGACAAGCTTTGAGGCCCCTCTGTAAATGACTCAATCGATTGCAGATAATTCCGCTCAACACTTTGCCTGCTGTGTCCAGTAAACATTATTGGCCGATAGGCTGCCGCCAGATCAGTAGGTGCCGTATCGCCCTTCGGAAGGACTAGCTGTTGCTGCCTTCCATCGACGGGGAAATCCCCCCTCTCGTATGCATGCATATATAGCCTGCAAGAATTAGATCGGGTCCGAGTCTTATTAGCGCGTCGTAATTTGCTACATTTGGTACCCCATCTAATCCGGGGGCTTTGCAATCTTGGACCCTTGCGCAAGCCTCTGGAAAGTTTCATCCAACGTGACTGCCGGAACCACGCTTTAGATATTTCAGACGATCCTTCGGTTCAACAAATCTACCCTGCGCAGGAAACAAGTAGCTACACTTTTCCCAAAAAGAAAACGGGCAAGTGGTGGTCGCCTGAACATACCCCTGAGTTCTGCGTCGCTTACCAGCTTATACGGCGTCCCAGGGGTCAGCTATCCACCGCCTCCCCTAGCTCTCTCCCAGCAACCACACTTACTAATCTTTAATGGCTTTTGTGAAAGCTCTTCGGGCGTCCAGATGTTGCTTCTTGAGAAATTTCATAGTTTGGGCGGCCCAGGCGCGCTGCTGCCCCAATCTAAGTGTTCCGTTGTGGCATCTCCCCCTGCCGAAGTTCCGCGATCTCGTCAGTCCACCAGTTACACTGGAGGACGGCGTTCTCTCCTTGGACTTTTGTCATTGCGACGCATCACAAGCTCAAATACCAGTTCATTACGGTTATTCTACAATTATATTCAGAGTCACGCGGCCAACATATCTTTCAGGGTTGCCCTCCATCATGCAATGAACGAATACGATCAACGTCCTGTAGTTCCAAACAGCTTTATCTCTCTCT
>BOPP01000232.1:293218-358580 GCA_017312745.1 Gryllus bimaculatus | reverse complement strand
ACACGCTGCGGGTTGCGGGCCCCGCTGTGTCTTTAGAAGATTTTCCCCTGCCCACGTAAAAAAACCACCACACACACACACACACACACTAGCATTTATTAAAATATACTATGTAAAGACTAGTTGAATGTGGCGTTGCAGACGCTGTAAACTTTTAAACACACGTTTTTGGAAATGTCAGAATCTTCTGGCTGTGACGTCAAATGATACGTCATTCATTTGGAATCATGCACGGGAAGTAGTCTAATGGTGAATGACACACACGCACACACTAACAGTTACTAAAATACTGTATAGGAATTTAATTTTTTTCTTAAAAGTATTAGAAAATTATATGAAGATCCCAGAAATGACACACAGTTGTGTGTGTGTATATATATATATATATATATATATATATATATATATATGTGTGTGTGTGTGTGTGTGTGTGTGTGTGTGTATATTTGTTCCAACATTGCAAGGGCAGATGCCCCCCCCCTTTCTCCACCTGAATCCCGCCCCCAGTGTTCACTTCTACTTCTGCAATTTCTCTATTAATTGTTTTGTATGCGAATCTAACATTAAAAGGTAACTTTTTGTATGTTTATGTGAATAAGGTGTTAGTTAAGTTTTATACGATACGGGTCACGATCATTTGAAACTGGGTTTTATGCATACTTCTGTAAGAACGTAAAGGTGCGAAGTCACACAACGTTCATTCATTCTCTGGCATTATTCACAGTTTTGTTTTCTCTGAATTCATTTGAAATTCTTCGAGTACGGTAAGTTCCGAGGCGATACTGTTCGTAGGTTTTCGCAATTTTTTTTTAATACGATAATAATCCAACTCCTGTGAATCGTCCTAATCCCTATCAAACCTTACCTTCCTTATTCCTTCCCAATTCTTGCCGATAGGTAGATGGGGCAGGGCGCCACCTATCTGTGATTCCCTGATTTGACTGCGATTGACGTGATTTGACTGTCCAGCGACCCCTAGAGGGTGCTGGGTGCATAGGAGCTAGGAAACACGTTGCGTCTATACACGCAACATTTGTTTTTTAATTAACAGAAATTCCGTTTTTCTAAGTGTTTCCCCAATGTCCTAAAGGACGTGATAACGCGTTCCATTTCCGCGTTGGACAGATTCCGTTTCATGTTTTGTAAAATACCATTGAATTTCAATGCCAGAAAAATTTTCCGGGTAAGGCAGGTTCCGGCATGCACAGATTCCGGTTTAGACAAATTTTACTTTACTAAAAACAAAAGGGCTTTTCATTTCAATCGGTGTTAACAATTTTTAAAACAAAACATTTTAAACGTATAATAAAACGTAAATAATTGAATTCAAATAGTTTCAAATCACTGTTGTCATAAATTACTTCAATTCTTTTTCTAAATATCCAACGTTGACATTCCCTTATTAATTTGGCATTTCAATTTTTTTTATGTTTGCTGGTGGCAGAATCGGAAACTACTATTGTTTACATCAGGTCATCGCCTTCTAGACCTTCACCTGATATAAACATACAACAGTACACCCATCATAATTAGTAAACTACAAGTGAAGAAGTAATTCTCAACTCTACCTACTATTGAGATATCAAAACACATGTAGGCAGACTTCTCACAACAGCGATAGTTACTATCAATTCTCCAAGCTGCCAGTAACGACGCAATACAATGGATCTAAAAAAAGCATGCCTACCTGGTTTTCTCTCACCAATTAGTGGGTTGGATAAAATCATTCCGGTTTCAGTCATTCCATATCGCTCAAGAATACGATGTCCAGTGATTTCTTCCCATCGATTAAAAATAGGAAGCGGCAGGGGAGCAGAACCACTCACCATCAACCTTGAAGTCAAGTTCAAAACAGCCTTTTATTACTGAAAAATACTAGTTGAATTTTATTAATAACACAATTGAGCTCGCATTGTTGTGGTGAAGAGTGATCCGTCTTCAGCGGGGTTTTCCTGATTTCTTGGAATACAGCTGGCAAACAAATCGTTGTGTACCACTCAGAATTGACTGTTCTGCGTTTTTCTAGTAGTACGGTTGCGACGTGTCCAGCTTTTCCGGGAAAAAATCTATCGACCAATCGACACGAGCCTTGTTTTGAGCGATTGACAAATTGTGTGGCGAACAAATTTTTTTGACAGTCAAATGTTCATGCAATATTGACTGTATGCTAGTCTCACTAATGCCTAAGGTTGTCTCAATCTCACGATAGGTCACATGATCTTGCAATATTAGTTCACGCACAGAATCAATGATTTTCGGAACAACTCATTTTGGAGGACGTTCGCGAAATTCGTCTTGAAGTGAACTACGACCACGATTGAATTCACCATACCATCGGTCCTTGATGGAGCTTCATCGCCAAAAATTGAATTAAGTTCATCCATGCACTGTTGCTGAGTTAATCCGCGTCGAAAGTTGTAAAAAATAATCGCACGAAAATGTTCACGATTTAATTCCATTTTAGGGCCAAGATGAATCTTTTACGTTACTGTAAACAACACAAATAGCGCTCGTATGTCAAAACGTTCTGAGTACGTACGTCAAAACATTCAACTTTACGATAGAGCTCTCAGTTGCCAGATTGCAACACCAGGGTTGCCAAATCCCGAAACATAAAAGGCAACCTTCGTATGTGTGTGGGTGATGAGAATATGAATGGTTATATTTTGATTTCAGCCTCTTTCAAAAAGAAGATAAATCATGCACAGTCATAAGCTGTCAAGAATCCAATCAAATGTCTTAGTGCAAGTTTAGAAATTGCTGGATATTGTTTCTAAGCATTTAGGACGACACAAACGAGATATTTTGAAAAAGGATTTTAAAAGACGGGTCATATGATAGTTCCATTAACATGTCTTCATTTGATGGTACTTTCACGTACATTAGTGTTCATGGGAATTGGATTCTTCACCAGCAGTCTAAATCTACTTATACGAATTCTGTGGCCCATTTCCAGGCCGTTGCCCGCAGTTTGGGAAGCCAAAACCTATTAACTAAGAATTCTTGAAAATGGTATTCTATGATTGAAACTTAAGGTATTATATTGCATTTTGAAGGTATTAAAACTCGCATGAGCATTTTTGTTGCCAATTTTTAAAAAAGCCAGCGCTTACAATTAAATTTTATCAGAAAATGAATTCTAAACCAAATATGTAAATACTAGAAAAATTGGCGCCGCCGACGATGTGTACTGTTTTAAAAATAGTTTCATGGGTTGAAATTTTTTTTCATGCCCAGCTTTGATCAAATATGTTCTTTCAGTATCAGCTTAACAATTAATTAATGCATATGTTAATAAATGAATAAAATCTAAGTCACTATAACCCAATCCAATAGTTATACACCCAATGCCTTGTGTGTTACCTCCATACGGGGTATGATGTGGTCTAATTTTAGTACAACTACATTTTTACGCTCTTTTGTTAAAATGTACATAGCACATTTGCATTAGCACAAACAAAGATCATTCCCAATTAGTTCAGAATATTCTATTGCAACATCTTTTACAACTACATTTGAATCTTCCTCAAATGTCCTGAAGTTCCATATTTTTCTACCCTAATTTTCGAAGTGATTAAAACTTCACAAACTCAGTCTAATTTGTCTTCAATTCTACTTCTGCAATTGCTCTATTGTCTTGTATGCTAGTCTAACATTAAAAGGTGACTTTTTTGTATGTTTATGTGAATAAGGTGTTAATTAAGTTGAATAAGAATAAGTTATGGGTCACGATCAATTGAAAATCTGTATTTGCACACGTAAGAACGGAAAGGTGCGAAGTCACATAACGTTCATTCATTCTCTAGGATTACTCACAGTATTGTTTTCTCCATATTCACCTAAAATTCTTCGAGTACGAGTAAGTTCCGAGGCGATACTGTTCGTAGGTTTCCGCAAATATATAATACATACATATATATATATATATATATATATATATATATATATATATATTTAAATACGTTAATAATTCGACTCTACATTGAAATCAAACTGCAGAGCGATTTACTTGGTAATTCAATTGTTCACTTAAAGATGTCAACATCACTGTTGGTAACGTCGTGAAAGAAAATTATGGCGTGTTAAGCAAAAAATGCCTTTGGGTTCTTTTCCTACCAGTAACACTAAGATCGCAGCGCCAATGCACGAAAAAACAGTTTTTTCGAAATTCTTTTAAATCTTCCAGCGCGAACCGAAAACAAATTATCAGTTACCCATCTGGTGACCGACACGCGTCGAATGACACCGCATACGACTCTATTGGTGCGCGGGAAGTAGTCCAGCTGCCAGTGACGGAATAACAAAAACACACATCTGCACATGTGCACACTCAAGAGTTTTACTGAAATACTGTATAGTGATCAGAGAGAAATGATAAATTAAAGCAAACAACGTAGACACTAGATACCCATAGTGGCAAAGCTAGTTCAATTAAAGGAGATAACAGCTGAGTTTGTGAATAACAAAAAGGAAGAGCCATGTTATAGATCTGATGAAATTTAACATTTTTTACCACTCTTTTGAAAGCTTCTGACTTTTCTTGTAAATTCTATTGTTTTTATATATTTAGATAACATCAGTCACCTCTATATCACTTTTCTACTACTTTTATCTTTTTCTTCTGCAATTGTTAGACAGACAGCCTATTTTCTGCTATTTGATTGTGAGAACTTTGTGATATTTCCCTGGCTTCTAGATAATTGCAACATATCTTCAACTGAAACTCCATGTTAAACGTTCTATAATTTCTACCCTGAAGCATTTTCTTTCCTGTTAGCATTCTAATTAGTGTTGTTTTTTTTCAATAGAAATTAAAAATCAATTTTATGGCATCATCGATTTTTTTTCCTTAACTGAGAAAAGCAACTAGCCATTTGGTCAGTAATGAATCCTCATTTTCCGTTGTACTTCTTAACCAATGTAAGTTTCAGACTTGCAGCGATATTTCTGGCTTTCTTACCAGATAAAACAATACTTAAAATGTTTTGTTGTTGGAAAAAAAACAAACAATTATTTTGACAAAATTTCCCACTTTAGGGCGGTTTTGGATTTTTTTAAAACTAAAAGCAGATTGTACAAAAATTCAGGATTAAAGTATCAAAAAATTTCCGATGCAGTAGAACCCCGGTATTCCGAACGAATTGGGGGAGGGGGTGGGGTTCTGTTCGGATTATCCGAGAAAAAGTACCACACACATACAAATATGTCTATACGATTACGAGGGAAAAACGTAGCGTGCAATGTGAGAAAAATGGCAACGAAGGTTAGTGATCACATCGCCTCATCCAACAGATTCAGTTCCTTACAGCAAAATTTTATCGATTTTGCAAATTCTACGAAATGAAAACTATTGTTACAAAAACCTGTGATATACCCCAGCACAATAAACGTTTCATTTCAACAACTTGTGTTATAATTATTCGTTCGGTTCTAAAATAATTATAAAATCCGTTCTTTACACTACAAATAAGCATTTCGTTTATTTTATTTTTCCTTCATCCGTCCGTCCGTCCCTTTCTGTCAGCGTTTCCGCCTGCGCCTTGCTACCATCCCTGTCTTCGCCTCCACCCCGACCCTTGCCCCCCGTCATCGCTTCGGGACCTCGCCTGCGCCCCCGCCTCTGCCCTTGTCTCTGCCGTAACTTCTGCTCCGCACCTCCATTCCGGTCCAGCTCTCGCCTCCGCCCCTGTTCCACCTCTCTTCCGTCCTTGCCACCGCGGTAAATCTTGGCCGCATCTCCCCTCCATCCGCGTCCTAGAATCAGCCTCAGATATATACTCTCTGGCCTCAGCTTTCGTTTATCTCCACTTTCGCCCCTCCCTCCCCGTCCTCACCCACCTCCCAACTCTTACCTCCACCCTCACTTCTACACTCGTCTCTACCTTCACGTACTGCATGCAAATTCAGTGGTTTGGAGTTTATTTACAGAAAATGTTAACAAATAGCGGAAAACCTAGCGATTCAATAATATACCAGAGAATGTGTCAACCGAATATATTAACAAAAAATGTTAAAAACCCTAATAATTTTAAAAGTGGTAAATTATATAATATTGAAGTTATCTCAGTAGTTATTAGCTGTTAATGATAATTACTGATGAAATAAAAACACTTTTCTTTCAACACCACTATCAGTATCTCATATTTGTATATTAGGGCCGGTTTCACCAACAGCCGAGTAAAGTTCAGAGTAGTTACCCGAAAGTAACCATTTTATCCAAGATAGTAACTCTTGAGTATAATATAAGCGTTTCACCACGCTTCTAGAGGGTTATTTTACTCTATATTTGAGAGTGATTCAAGAGGCTGTGAGCGAGAATGACGCTGGGAACCAATGCGGACCAACGCGAACCTTTAATCAATTCCTTATATCCTATATTTCATTTCAGTTTCGGAGTACTTTGCGTTATAATCTGGTGTGGGGTTATGGTGGTTTAGTAGTTTAATAGTTTATTTCCTAGTATCTGTATCTTTATTTCTTCATAAATATTCATTCTTCTTCTCTGGAGTCGAGTTACTATTTTGTTAGCAATGCAGAAAAATCGAATTTGCAGTTCGTTTGCCGATGGCGGTGCAAATTAATTTTCTATAACTAGGGAACGAAAATGTTTAGTTTTTCAAATGTTGATCTCGTGTTTTTTTAAATTTTATTATTATATGTTGTTTTATTTTCATCTTTCAACTATTTCTGGTTAAAATGTTGGAAAGGGATTCTGGAACTCAAGAAAACGAGCACAAATGATGGCCCCCATACGTCACATACAGTTTTTACTGGATAAATTCATATTTCTTGGTACTTGTAGTTATTACTTTTCCTTTTGTTGTCTTATTCGGTACGTACTACCTTTATTTCGTATCCACACGGGACAAAAAGAACTTAAGAAGTTCTCTACAGCTGATTTGGTCAAACATAACCCCATGACAAAAATCTCGCTCGTCAAAATTAAAACCAATCCATTCTCTCTCGCACCCTTTGTCTTCGCACTAGGGGATAACATTCCGAATCATTGCTGGAATCGTCTTCAAATACTATCATTCGTAATCGTCGAACCGTAACAACACTTCGGAGGAACATGCACGTTGAAAACTGAATTTACTCCGTACTTTACCCGAAGGATTTTCGCGGTGTAAAGTTACTCTCGTGTAAGCGATTTACACTCTAGTAAAGTGTTGGTGAAACGCTGCAAGAAGTTACTCTCGAGTAAACATGATTTACTCAAGAGTAAACTCTTACTCTTTGTTTGGTGAAACCGGCCCTAAGAATGCAATCGAGTAAAATTTTCGAAATGAATACTTTACAATCAATAGAAACACGTATAACTTATTTGTTCGGTTTTGTCTCATTCTTGCTAACATTTTCAATGATTTTACTACACCACCCAATTTCTATGTATTTCTTTGGGCTCATTCTTCTTTAGACTTCCTGTTTTGGTGAGTTTTATATTGGTTTAAAATCTTCTTAGCATTTAATGACCCATCATCTATGTACATCTTTTTATTTTATTATTTACTAAAAATAACTTAAATAAATAATACGAAATAATACAGAACAAATTGCCCACTCCACTGGTGCTAAATAGTTGAACAACCTCAGTAGCTACAACATTCAATACAATAATGCAAACATTCATACAAAGACTATGCCCAAGAACAATCAAGGCATTACTCTATCAACAAATTACTTGGACTAACATACCTAATTTTTTGGGAGCAAGTTGCCCGAATATACTCTTTCATTCGCTCATTCTTTGCAAATATCTTGTCATATTCCTCGATCAACTTCATGTATATAGTAGGGACAGCCATAAAAACATTTACACGTTCTGTTTGGGCAACATTAACTGCCAATAGTTGACTCCACACTCGAGCAGATTCAAATTTAGGGAGCATCACACACCTAAAAAGACAGAAAATCATTAGTTTACATGTTTCAAATACAACTGGCATACTGGAGAGGGAATAAGAGACTAAGGAAATAAAGCAAAAGGCATCAAATTACTAATTCTTCAACCACTTGTTACGTTACGTTAAAGAATTGTCACACAGTTAAAATGTTTCAACTCTGATATACGAAGCAGTTAGTGAATATGGTGTGCTGTGTGGTGTATTATATATATTATACATATATATATATATATATATAGATATATATATATAATTTATATATATATAATGTATAAATAAGTAACAATTCATATATTAAATTATAAAGCGTAACTGATTTACAATAATCAATGAGCAAAAAATGATTGATGCATATAATTAAAATAAAGATATAGAATTTATTTTATTTTGACAAAAATAATAATATAGATCATCCAAAAAAATTAATTTCAGAACAATATTCATTCACTAGGTTCGCTATTCAGTTTTTCAGATCATGATGTAGGTGATTTTTGAAGAGTTCACCGAGTTCAGCAATCTCTGGGATCTCAGGCCAAGTTTTGAATAGACAAATTCAAATAGTTTTAGTATTTCTATAAAATTAATTTCACAATTAATAATCTTATAACCAAGGGTGCTACAAATGGTACAGACTTTCCCGTATTCGTTTACTATTACCTTTGGTTCGGCTACTTGCCACATTATCTTGCCTGCTGCTATTTTTCAGTGCCCAAAGTACAATTTCTTAATTTTTCGGATTCCTATATTATAACGGAAATATTTTTCATTACATTAAAAAACAGTAATATCTCGTCCTATTCCTCGACAATTTTCTTTAAAAAATTTGGAGCCAATTTTCAGAGAATGGCACTTCAGCGCTTCAGTAAATTCGAAAATTGGAGCACATAGTCATGGAAAATGTTTGAGTTTTTGATAAACTTTTGAAGTCATTTGAAGCACTTCAACTCACAAATACAATGGTGTTTACAAATTTCTAGAAATACGCATATCAAAACAGTGAGTAATCTTGTGAAAGTGACCCAAACCGTGAGTGGGGAAAAAAAAAAAAAAAAAAAAAAAATCATGTTAAAGAGTACAATTATGACTATCCGTTCAAAATTTTGAAGAAAAAATTTGAGAAAATTGCGTTTGAGCGCTTGCGAAAATGCGGAATTTTGATCTGGTTTTCCCCGAAAACGGTTGAGTTTTCGATAAACTTTATATGAAAAGTCCATGTACTTATAAATACAAGAATGTGAACAAAATGTCTCTCATGTTAATATTTATATTAGCGGCAAGTCAAAACTAGTGGTGCTACAAATTGCAGACTTCCCCGAATTATATTTCTATTTCTTTTGTCTCTGCAAGCTATTCAGACTTTTCGTATACTCTTCCCAGCAGTCACCTACCACCGCCCTAAGTCCATTTTTTTGAAATTTTGTCAATTTTTCGGCTTCCTAAGAGTAGACCGGAAAAAATATTTTAAAAACATTAAAGAAAAATAAAATCTTGTCATAAATAGCAATTTTCTTTGCAAAATGTAGAGCAGTTTTTAAGAAAATGGCGTTTAAACCCTACTGTAAATTCGAAATATGAAGCTCTTTTTCACAGAAAGGTTTCGAGTTTTCGAAAAACTTTATAAGAAGTCATTTAACGCAAATTAAGTCACAAATACAATGGTGTTTACAAATTGGTTGAAATGTGCATATTATCGGCGTGAGAGATCTAAAAATAATTACATTTGTATAATTTTAGAAATAACAAATTTATAAAATTAGCAATATATAAAAAATATTACATGACCATAATGAAAGAACTATGGACAACAATTAATTTGAATTTGAAGGGAGAGCCTCCATCTTCAATTTTGTAGTTTTAGAAAACGTCAAAAAAAATCCATACTTTTGAAATTTTGTAAACTTTAGAGTTAACCGTGAAAGTCGGATCTATGCCACCTATAAAAGTGCCATGTTTTCTATTCCTACAACAAAAATAGAGGGGGGAAATGAAGCTCTCCTTGAGAAAATTTTAAAATGTCCGAAGGAATTCATCCACCAAATTTTAAACATATTTTTCAAAAGCTCAAAGCTTCGACTCGAGCCAGATGAACAGGGGTTTCTTCAATTTGGGAAAAATCCTACGCATAAATTATGCGCTAGTAGTGCTGACAGACGGGCGGACGTTTTGCCGTCAATTGCTTTTTCGGTGTCAATGACCCACAAAACGGATTCTGGGTATACCACGTGTTAGAAGATTTTGTTTCTTAATTTAACAACTGGAGTTCTCAACTTTTTCAATATCAGGGCCCGACAATGAATATGTTTCAGTCGAAAGTCCGCCGTTTTTTCGCGCAGCGTTACAGAACTTTCCCTACACCACGTGTATTACTCCGCATATACGAATGTATACGAGAAAGTAAAAACGGCTCCGTTTTAATTGAATTTTATTGTTCGATAGTATGAAGATCATTTATATGAGAATGGTTCAAGTCTCATTTTCGTTGAAAACCCTGATTTTTCGAAAGTTGCAAAAATTCCAAACTCTACGTTTTAGTTTCCCCTCCAGCAAAATTTATATTTGTATTGTAGCCATCAAATTTCAGCTTTGCTGAAAATCTAATTTATATCGGAGATAAGATTTTCTAGTTGTTTTTGGAGGTTTTTCAATTGTTCTAAGTACACCGAGGGAAGTGTAAGAACTCTTGCAAGAAATGTGCCGCTCGATGCGAATGAACCACGCATAAATTACGCGCACGGTACCGATCCTTAAAAAGCGCGCGAATGTCTGCTTCAGGGATAATGACCTGTTATTTTGCAGTGTTTTTTACGTTTACTACTTTTCAACATTAAGAATTAATTCCTCGTTGTACATTTTACTCAAAATACTGTAAATATATAACAATTTTGTATTATATATTTTTTATTACAATATACTGTCAATTGCAGTAAATTAGTAATTGACAGCCATACCAATTCCTGAACAATAAATATTCTAATGTATTGTAACCATATGTATAAACATCAAAATATAAAATATTAAATATATTTACTCAAAAAATGGAATATCTTTAAAAATTACAGATGTTTTAATAAAGCATTACACAAAGACCGTTGGCGAATATATAAAATCTACAAAGGTTACCAGTCATCCAAGTGGCGTGAATGAGCACGTGAATTATTTAAAATACGTAATTCATATACAGTATTTAAATACTACTCAACCCTCATTACAAATCGTACATTTAGTGCAAAAACTAAATATTATCAAGCAAATTAGACTATTATAACAGATTTTCATACAGGGATTAATCCATTTTAAGTGGTCTAGTACTGGTCGCTCGACCACCTCCGGGAGAAAAAAAATACTTTTTACATAAATTCCCTTATGTTTTGGCTGTTCAAAAACTTTTTTATTGTTTTTTATTGCGTCATTTTTCGCGTTTGTAGACCTTTACTCTTCTCTAAATTACTCAGTGTTGTTCTAGCATTTTATAATAAATGACATTGGATTCAGTATACTCCGGCCTACAAATAGAAATATTATTTACATACCTCATGCGTTTCTATTTGGAAAATCTAATGAACGCGAATGAAAAAATATTTTCAGAGAATAATTTCTCAGAGAAGGAATACAATCACAGCCGAAATTTTTTATGCGTGTTCACACATAATAGTACAGTTACTTTTTGTAAAGTATCAATGGTAAGCAAATTTATTACCATTTGAAAATTACATACTCCTAAAAATTGGAATTTTCATTTTATTTCCACATTTTGAACAGCAATATCAGTTGGGAGTCGAGATAAAAATCTGAAAATTGCACAGGTACTATATCGCTATGACACCAAACTTCAGTTAAAATATCAACTTTTAGATTAAGCTCAATTTTTTGTTAATTGTCAACTTACGTAAAATAAGGCTTCATTTCTACATAGGGGATAATTAGTGACAGGTAGTAATATTATTCTGAAGCTACATTAAACTAAAATCTACACTGATTGAAAAGATTTAATTACACTTTATTATTAATAAACGTTGCAACAATTTATTAATAATGTTTTCCCTAATTTATAATTTTTAATATTACTTTATTTTACTTTAATGAAAATTATTAGTAATTGAAAATAAGGACATCTTGATGTTACAAGTTAAACCGGCTAATATAAAAATAGTTTATAAAATATAAAAAATAATAACTCCAGCGTTTTGCTTATTTTTTCGCATTTAAAATCGCCAATTTGTTTATTTCTGAACGTTTCATCAGCGATATGGATTGTCGCTGAGTATTTCTTACATGCAAAAATTGCCACTGAGTTAAGAAACAATACAAGAGAATCAGAGGATATTCGGTCAGAATGTGCCTTCGAAGCTACTGCGAAACTTGACCCCGCACCTCTTATCTCATCTGAGAACATCAACAACTTGAGGTTCGTGCATCAGACAGAACCAACGCGATGAGCCGAGGATTAACACGCTTTTGAGATCGCTCAGGCTCCTATAGTGTGTATGAATTTGTGGCTTCATTATTGCCTTCCCTTTCCATCAAAACGTGTAGCAGGTGTTTCTGAGGCTTTTTGTACAGTTGTGTGACCGTTGATCAAAATGGAGTTTCAGTGTTGTATAGGTGAATTTACTAATGAAGTTTGCCATAAAACTGTGTATGGGGTTTTTCCAAAGGACATGAAGTCAATTAAAGATTTTGGTGAAGAAAAAGTGTGGTTTTCGTTAACAATAAACTCTAATCTGCTTGTAAGTACCACGAGATATAATACTTTAAAAAATTCCATCTCTATGGTCAGCCTTGCTCACATCCTTGCAAAATTCATAAAAATACTATAACAAAAATTTGATAGAAATAACTTTGGCTCATCATTAAAAAAATAAAAATGTTTCGATCAATCTCATGCCAGGAAAATCCTTGTGTCCAACATGTTTTTGAAAATTTTTATTACTCACAATAGAGAGGAGATGAAAATTCAGATAAAGAATTCAGTGTTTCTTCAGAAACAATGAAAAGCTTAGGTTCCAGCATGTGCCATTTTAAGATGTAACCTCTTGTAAAATTACAAGAAAAGAGATCTGTAACTTTGAAAAGAAAAGGTTTCCACAACTATTAGAAAAAACTGGAAGTTTCATTCGAAAAACAAGTTCCGACATCAAGTCCAGATAATACTCAAAATTTACAAACCGACTATTATGATCTGATAGAAAAATAAATTTGCTGCCGCTAACAAAGAAAACAAAATAAACATTATCAGTTTACTTCCTAGTTCTTGGAGTCGAAGGTAAGTAATGAATTTAAAATGTAGAAACGTATGGTAAAACTAGCAGGAGACCTGGTAAAAGAAGAGGGTTTTTTACCAGACAGCTTACAATACCTACCTACACCTTACAAAAAAAAAAAAGCTTGCTAAATGAAGAAACAATACAAAAAGTTACCAGTTGTTCTGAAGATGACGAAAACAATCGTATGAAGCCAAGAAAAAAAATGTCTTTCTGTAAAGGAAAATGGTATCAAGATTCAGAGACAAAATCGGTAAATTCTTTGTAATATAAACGCCTTATTTTGGGACTTTAAGGTGGTTAGAGCGAAATATTCCCTAAAAGATAGAGAGTCCATATTACGTTCAAAAATATTTATTTGCGAGATGAATGAGTATTGTGAGACCTACATAAACAAAATAGGGATTTTTATGCTAAGTTTTATTTAATGACTCGAATTAATTTTGTCTCATATATGTAAAATAAAAATATTTTAATACCACATACAGAGCTACCGTTGACTAGTTTCTTAACTAGTACCAACAGATCGCGTGGCCACGGAATGAAAAATTAAATAATAAGATTGAACATGAAAAAGCACTATTACACTATTAGTACGAGCAAAATCATAAAAAGTAACATTATAGACACATATCTATATATTTTTGTACAGTGATCGCTAATAATGGCAAACATTTCCATGTTTGTGTTGGCCGAAAAGTCTTTGGTAAATTGGGCAACGCCGTAATGTCCTTGGGATTGGCATGTCTGCTCAGGGCTCATGCTTCTTCAAAGTTATGTCGTTTTGAATCACTTTGAATACTGTTCGTTGCCTGGTCGACACGACGTAAATATCACAATCTGAGCGATTTGGCGGAACGTTTATTTCCAAAGCGGAATTTGAGAGATAACTAAATAATTCTCCCAATATTGCGAGAACTGACGTAATAAAGTTTTCAAATACCTTTTTCAATTTTTCTCTCTCTCTCTAATTTTTATTTCTTGAATTACCTGAGCCAATGGTAGGGCAAACCTTTGATTATTCGATTGCTTAACAACAAGATTCAACATTTTGGTTCTCTTCAGCATTGCAATAAAACTTTATAATTTAACTTGACAGAAATCGTAATCATTCTTACTGCTCCTTATTTTCCTTCTCATCACAATATAATTTTTTTTCTTTTCTTCTGTTTTATTTTTGCTTAGTTAATTAAACTGCATGACCAATCTTTAATGTTTTAATAGTTTTCATTGGTATTTTGCAACTATTTGCTAGTTTTCAGTATAATTTTATATCACGATATATTATTGATTTAGATGCAGATTATTGTGTAAAGTACATGTCAAATTAAAGCTGATAAAATGAAATTACTGCAACATATAATTCTGAGAGCTGTATTGAGACCTTCAATAATAAAAATATAACATTGTTGAGATAAAACCTTCAAAAGAGATTTCCAAGTGGCATAGTTTTTTGTAATTGTTTGTCTTGTGTTGCACTCAAAATGAAAAGAAGTTTTATATGTTTTGAAAATAAGACATGAGAACCATTTAAATTCCATTACTACTTTTCAGGACGAGCAAACAATTAGATGAAATATAGTGCAGGAGAGGAAAGGGGTTTCTATTAAAATACTAAAACTACCAAAGGCTGAATATATCATTCCTCTTACAAGTTCAATAAAATGTAATTATTAATTACGAATGTAATTTTTAAATTTGCCTTTGGGCGGATTTAGATACTGTAGGCCTTCAAGCACAAAAATATACTGGGCACTCCTTTAGAAAAATCTTTAAAATTAAAAAAAAGAAACTAATTATGAATAAATCTACAAAACACTAATTATGATAGAATAAATCATTGTTTCATACAGATGTAAATTAACAAATTGCTTATAAAGTAGAATTTTCTTTTTAAATCTCCCATTAACAAATACACGTTTGGTTTATTATTGTTCCATTCAGATTATTTTAAAATCAAACATTGTTGTTCAGTTAACTATTTGATTCTATTAATAATAATAAACTATTAACTATCTGATTAATGATTAGTCAGATAAAAACATAATACGAAGTTTTTAATATTTATTTTAAAAAATCCGGGCACAGGGATGGGAGTCCCAAGTCTAATTTTGCTAGGAGGAAATCCAGTTCTGCTTTCACCTATACCTTAATACTTGATATTAACACAAGCAAACCAGTGTTATATCTTTGCAACACAATAGAGGTCACTAAAAGTCTGTTTCTTTGAGTAGAATGCCCACTCAGTAGCTCTACAAATTGAGGTGCTGATCTATGCTGAAGATTGCTGCTTTGAGTCCTCTCTAAGCAACTGTGGTGCAGAAGGCAATGGCAATCCACTGGCATCTCCATAATAAAAAGGAGAATATGAATAATTTACGAATAATTGAATCATTGTTCAGGATCAAAAAACTGACGTACGGCAGTGAAAAATAATAATACTGCACTGAATGTTTAACAAAGTCTATAAACTCACGAACACCCATTTTCTCATAGGAAGTAGTACGTGAGTGAAAAAAGTGAGATATTCTGAATATCTGGTTACTGAAGAGGACTCAATGCCAGACAATATAGCAAATACACAATGGGTGATCCAACATAGAACCGAACTGATGACAATTGTGAAACCAAGAGCAGAGGTTTTTGAAAAACTGATCGATAAACTTGAAAATTTAAAGGTTCATCATTTTAGAGCAAAACTGCAAGGTCAATATTTGAAAGTGAAAACCTAAAGTTGACAGTTATGAATGCATTGTACTGCCTGATATTTCAAAAAATTATTATTTTATGGTATACGATGAAGCCCAAGGGTACCATTGGGTTAACAGGCATGCAAATATTCATCTATTTGTATTTTATTATAAAGATGAAGAGGAAATAAAGAACAATAGCTTCTATGTCATTAGCGATAACATGGAACATAATACCATAACAGTTTAAGCATTTCAAATTCAACTCACTAATTTCATTAATAAACAGCGACCTTATGAAAAAAGGATTTATTGATATACCTGATATATTTGTCTGATGGGACAACAAGTCACTATAAAAAACAAATGATTTATCAATATGTGTTACAATAAAGTAGAATGGCACTTTTTTGCGTCATGTCATGACAAAAATGTCTGCGATGGTGTAGGGGGTAGTACAAAGCGATGCCTAAGGGGCCAGTTCACAGCGGCCTCAATCAAATCCTGACACCCCTGGACATGTACAATTTCTATAAAGAAAATATTAAAGGGATTACTTATTACTTATGTTATGAGGAAATTAATAAAACTAATTCTAATATCTTGGAAGAAAGATACAATTGTCAGAAAATGAAAGGAACCAGAGCCTTCCATTGTTTTATACCACAATAAGAGAAAGCGCAATAAAATGCAAGTATACATCATCAACTGAAAGTGAACTTCATCAAGTTCTCAAGTTGTACCATTGACATAAAATATAATGAATTCTCTTTTTGAAGATTTTGAAATTCATTGTATTTAAAATTAACATTATATAACATTGTTTTTTGTAAAAAAAAAACAACTTTTGAATGTATGTCATATATTGTTAAATATATAGTGTTCTTGCTTATCTTTTAAAAATGTACTTCTCACTTTCGTCTACTATTTCGTCTAGTAGTAGAAAAGAAGACTTATTTTGCATAGGTTTACAATCTTTTTAAAAATACTTAGAGCTTAATCTAAAACTTGACACTTTTATTGAAGTTTGGTATCACAGTGATAAGTACCTGAGCAATTTTCAGATTTTTATCTGATCCCCTAACAGAGATATTCCAGTTCAAAAAGTGGAAAAAACTGAAAATTCCCATTTTAAGAGAATGTAATTTTGAAGTAAGTTGTTAACTATTGATACTTTACTGAAAGTAACTATACTATTACGTGAAAACACATGGAAAAAATTTCGGCTGTATTCCATCTCCGAGAATTTATTCTCTCAATATCCAAATTATTTCATTCGTGTTCAATAGATTTGGTTGTAAATATTTCCTAAATAGAAACAATTATTTATAATATTATTAAATATATAATATTTCTATTTGTAGGCCAAAGTATACTGAATCCAATGTCATTTATCCCCAAAATTGCTAAACAACCTAGCACTGAGTAATTAAGAAAACAGTAAAGGTCTCCATACGCGAAAATTGCGCACGGCGGAAAACAAAAATGGCCGCCATTAGTAAAGCAACTTTTTATTTAAAAAAAATTGAAACGTTTTTGCATTCCAATCTGATATTTCCAGAAAGCTAGAAGTATTTCAAATAAGTTTTAAATTATTTCTAAAAGTTTTGTGTAAATTTCGAACGTAAGAAATAACAAAGATATATGAAATATACAAATTCTAACCATACGAAGCAAACATTGAAACTACGAACATTGAGCATGACTTTAACTCTAAGTTGTTGTTTTTTAATTCTCCAAAAACCGAGCAATACCCGAAAATGACTATATTTTTAATCGCCTCTTACGACACAAGTAAAGAAAATTTAAGGAACAAATATGGAGAGGTTTTTAAGAATTTTGTTTTTTGTAAATTTCAACCGCAAAATCTACTCGATTTTTCAATAAAACGTACAGAACTGTTTTTGAAGAGCTAAGCACAAAAACTGTCTCCAATTTTGAAGTTTTAAAATATTTTTTCCAATTTTTGAAAAATCGGGGTAGTCAACGAAAATGAGACATGCACCATTCTCTTACATGGCCTTTGCACTACTCAACAACAAAATTTAATCAACAAATTTGGAGCTTTTCTTTAATGTTCCAAGGCCGTCATGAAAAGACCATCCAAAATTAAAAATTTCGTTTTTAAATTCCAGTCTCCCCGATATCAGGTAAAATGATGAGGAAATATTAATTTTGGGGAATATCTGCAGAACAGTTTATGCGTTAGCGTTGTGCACAGATGGACGAACGGACGAACGGACAAACAGACGTTTTGCCGTCAATCGATTTTCCGGTATGAAGGACCCACAGAACATGGATTCTGGTTACACCACGTGTTACAGAAATTTTTACTTTCTCGTATACGTACGGAGTAATATACGTAGTATAGTGAGAGTGATGTAATGGTGCGGAAAATCTATTCCGAGATTTCAATGGAAATACACATTTTGGGAGTCCCCAGATACCGAAATAGTGGATCTTTTCAAGACCTTCTGCCCGTCTGTCCGGGCCCGTGTCCGTATCCGTCCCAGTCTGTCTCCGTCCGTCCGTGTCTGAATACCACTAGTGCCTAAATCATCCGTACGATATTTTTTCGAATTGAAGAAATCCCTGTCCATTTGCCTTGAATCGAATCTTTGAAATTCCGATAAACTTTCTTTATAATTTAACGGAACTTTACATCAGGCCCTTGTGACATTTTCAAAATTTTCTTAAAATATGGCTCTAAATTTTTTCCTTTAAATTTATATTAAGAGTAGAGTAACATACACCTTTTAAGGATGCATCGGTCAGATTTTCACTGTTATCTCTGAATTTTTGAAAATTCACACCGTAATGAAATTTGCGCCATACTAAAGAGTGCAATACCCTCCAAATACTTTCCCTTCAAAACGTTTGAAAAAATTGGAACCTTTTTTTTCTCTTTTTCTTCCAGAAAATCGCGCTTGAGCGAGGATTTCACCGATGTTCATGTTGTGACCTCTGGTGATCACATAGTACCCGACACATTTACAAAATTGTTTCTAAATATTTTCAATTCTTTCCACTAGCGTATGTGTATGGTGACCAGATCGTAGAGCAGTATTCAATTATTGTGCAGGCCAAGTTAGGATATAGAAATTGATGAATTAGCATTCTTTCAGGTTTCAGGACAAATGTAAAAATTAGAAAATTGCAATTACGAAGTAATCATCCTAGGTCCTATCAAAGTAGTCCTCTTGTTATCTATATACAATAGGGGCCAACGTTTCTCGAGGGCTTGGAAGCAAGCGGAGAAATCTGCAGCTGCAATGCTTGTAAACTCGTTTGTCACAGTCCGTTGGATATCTGCGGTATCTTCATCAAGCTTTCTATTGCCACCTTTTAACTAGCGGAAACAAGAAAAAATCACAATCTGAGAAGTCGGGCGAATATGGCATGTGTAGGATGGCAATAAAATCATGAGCAGATGCATGTTAACAGATAAAGCAGTATTGCACCACGCATTGTAATGCTGTAAGAATGTCCTGAGAATGCAAGAAATCAGGGCGGCAACGTCGAAGTGCTTGTCGTAAACGTTTCAAGACTTCGATGTAAAGAATTTGGTTCACTGTTTTACCTGGAGGAACAAACTCATGATCAATCAATCCTCTACTATCAATGAATGCGATCAACATTGTTCTTGTTCTCGAACGTTGTTTGACTTCCAGGCTGTTGATCCATTAACTCCGCCATTCCACCCTTTCACGCTTCGTGTTAGGGTCATACTGATAGCACCAACTTTCATCCCTTGCAATAATCTTTGACACAAATGTGGGATCAAGTTTATCCAATATTGCAACACAAATTCTCCGCCTTTGGTTTCTCTGTTCACGTGTTAGTGATTGACGAGTTTGGCGTTAAGTTTACGTTTCCTTAAATCTTCGCGTAATATCTTCACACATCATGATTCGAATTCAGTCCTTTTGATATCGTACACACAGTTACCCGACGGATTTTTGCAATACGGCTTTACACGCTCCACGTTTGCATCGATATGTGCTGTAGACTGGTGACCATCTCTGGAATCTTGCACTGAATCTCTGGCTTAAAGAAACCTTTTGTACCACTCGATAATACGACTTCTTAAGTGTCTCGTCTACGCTTGCTTAATCATGTTGCACGTTTCACTAGAGGTTTTCTGAGCTTAATGGAGAACAATTTAATGTTCATTTATCCATGCATCCATTGTATTACCTTTACTACGACAATTAGTGTGCTGCTAAGCACAGACCAGATCTAGTGAGTGCAAGGATGCATGGCCAACATCGTATCAAGTAAGAACACACACCAGGTAATATAAAACCAATATTAGTTCCTCTTTAGTAATGCAAACTGGGAAATAAAAAGTGAAGCCCTGGAACTTTTCTTAAAGGATTTACATTACTAAATTCCTTTCCAGAACCGAGTATAAATACCAGTATCCTAGGTGCTTCACTGTCCACATGATACAAGAACTTAAGTTTAATAATGCCCAAGTCCTTTACAGATGCGACTTCAAGTTGTTGCCCAGTAAGGTTGTAGACGGGGAGAGTGAGAGGGCAGCACCGTACCCTTACTAACATTCAGTTTGTTTATTTATCAAACACCAACTACTAAACTCGGAAATATCTTGCTGAGGAACATGGGTTATCGGTTATTTTCCTATTTATTTTTAAAACTGCCTATAACAAAATATGATTAACCACCGATGTCATTGATGAACAAGATTGGGCCAAGATGTGAAACTTTTTGGAATATCTGAGATTACTCATTATTCAGTTGAGATGAGACCATTTACCTCATTTTGAATATATCTTCCTATCATACAGGAGTGAAACCAGACCTGTACTACATACTGATTCAATTTATCACATAACATGTAATTTGTGTAAGGTTTTACGGAAGTCTGTGTATATAGCATGTGCGTCTGTACCTTGGTTCATTTGATTAATTACATGATTAACATAAGAGCTTTGTAGTAGTTCTACCTTTGATAAACCCGTTTTATTTCGTTGAAATAATATTTATAGTCAAAGGTTATTCAAGACAAAATAAGTTTTCCAAATAGTTTAGTTATTGATGATTAAATGCATACAATTGATTATGTGTAGATTTGGATTCTGATATATGGATCAGTCTAATGTAAGAGATTTTCCACGCTGTTAGAAAGGTGCCAGAATCCAGTAATTTGCTGAAAATGATAGATAAGGGTTCAGAGTCCAACAGCACAATTTCTCAGAAATTGTTTGGGTATACCTTTTTTAACATCCAGCTTGCATAACTGTTCAAACACTTCAAAATGGACCTTCAAATCTGTAAGTGATCCTGGATGGATAAACATTATTCGTTCTAGTTTGTAGTTGTAGCGGTAAAAATCATTCAAATCATTTGCATACATGCTTTCAAAATAAGATGCTATTAAATTACTCACTTTGTATTTACTTTCTTGCTACCGCTTACGCAGTAGCGAGAGAGGAGGAAGTGGTGGAGAGAGGAAGGGGAGAGGAGAGGGTTGGGAGGGAGAGAGATGTAATGCGTGAAAAAAAATCGTGGATTTTCGGAAGAAAAACTCATTGGTAACGATAAAATTGGTTATCCAGTACCTAAATTTAGGGGTAAAAATCCTCTATATAGTGAATTCCAGTTTTGTTGGTTTTTGATACCAAAAATCCAATTGACAGCAAAATGTCCACCCGTGAACGTATAGCTCCTAAACCATACGTAGGTTTGTTTGTTGTTTTTTTCCCCAAGTTGTAGAACCCCAGTCGATCTGGCTCGAGTCGAAACTTTGAGATTTTGAAAAACATTCTTTGTAATTTGGGGGTACTTCATATGGAGCCCCTGCGAAATTTAAAAAAATTTTCTCAATATCGGCTCCAAATTTGTTGAAAGAATAAAGTACACTTATGAATATGGCATAGGTCCGTTTTTCACAGTTAACTGAATTTTCGAACATCTCTTAAGTTTGATTTGTTTTTCAGACAACTTCCTACAGCTACAAAATTGAAGAGAAAATATTTTTTCTTCAAATGAAATTTGTTGTCCATATTTAGTTCTTTCATTGAGCTCAACAACGGTTATTTCCAATATTTTAGTTTTCACGCAATATATACAATTTAAAAAATAACAAAAACAATTCCCTTTAAACCTTTGGTAGGGATTGTGCTAAATTTACTCTACGAGATGACATAAACAACATTTTACTGTATTCTTTTGTTGATTTATCAAAAAACAAAAATGATTTTTTTTATTAGTCTCTCGCATCGTTAACATTTACATTAGCGGCAATTTGTTCACACTACACTTACTTTTTACGCATGTGCTTTAAATATCTTATATTTTCTATGAAAATGAGCACAAAATTTCTCATTTTCAGAAATGGTCCCACGCTAATTTCTCAGAAACTGCTCCAATTTTTTCCTTCAAACTTTTCGTACGGACTAATTGCCTGTGCAAGATAACATTAAATTCATTTTACTGTATTCTTTTGTTCTTTTTCACAAAGTACAAACATTTATTTTTTTAATTATTTCTCAGGTCGATATGCACATTCCCAGACCATTGTACCTAAGAACACAATTTACATTTTAAATTTTTTTGACAGCAAGAACCAATATTTTCTTGATATTTTTGTTGCACTCCATACTTTTCACTCTCACAAAGCATGTAAATTTCTAACAGCATGAGTATAATATTTAAAGCGCGCAAAAATTAAAACCCTTAAGTAATTTCCGTGTTTGCAGGTACAAGCTGTTGTACCTAAGAACAAGCATCGTTGTACCTACAAGCAGTCTCACGAGTACCTACCTACAGGTTGATTTAGTCGTAGATAAAGGAAACCAGCCATATTTCAAGTTTTTATTTCAATCAGTTGAATTGATAACTTTGTAAAAATTAAATATTGTCGTTAATTACAAATAGGTATTTTAGGTGCTATTTCAAGCACACTTTGAAAACACTATTGTTCTAAAATTTAGGACTTGCTTATGAGATCAGTTTTTTTCTTCAAAAGGGTCTTATCAAACTCAAAAAAAAAAATGTTAATATTACTGTTGGTTTTTACCACAAAATTAAAATGAAAGTGGTGACGCTTGCAAACTAAAATGACAACCAAAACCTTTCCCTACATGACCATCTAAATCAAACAAGAATAAGCATATAAATTCATGGAGTTTCAACTAGTTTCCACTCTAAACTAAAAGATGAAAAGCCCACAGGAAATGTAAGCAAGTTTCTGTCAGTTGACCCCACAGCAGTTCGTTGAGATAATTTAAATAAAACGTGCTTGGTATCGACTTAACATTCACCTGTGCCATCATAGGCATATTTCAGGTAGTCACTTGCAATCACTTTCTTCAGATATTTTTATATCAAAGCATATAGCATCGATTTCTGCTGGCATTTCAACTACAAAATGCTTGGTTGATTTTTCCCTAGTATTTTAACAATAACAAACTCTCCCAGTTTTAATAATTCCCACATCTTTTTTGCATTTGTGATTCCTCTACATCTTAACAGATGTTCTTTCAACAATGTCAGAATAATCATTGTATATACCTCATTTTTTCTTGTCCCCCACCTTTCCATTTTTGTAAACTTTGTATGCTACCTTCTGTTATTTTAGGCTCGTTTTACACTAAGGGCGGTTTTATATGCACTTAAAATTGTCAAAATATGTATGCATTTATGCATGTAAAATCAAGTTTGTCCAATGACTCCTGGTATAACCTGTTTTGTTAATGAAACAGTTTAAAAGCTACCGAAAGCAGCAATCTCCTTTCTTCCTCGTGATTGTTGTGGGCGAATTTTTAAAATGAACATTAATATATGCCAACTTGCTCTGGAGACATTGTACACTTTTATAGCAGCCAGTATACTTGCAGCTTCTCCTTTGTCCAGCACATCCAGTACTTTCTTCACTTGCTGCAAAAGTCGCAGTAGAAGAGGCGGCTTCAACCCAAGTTCCCAAGCGAGTAAAAATAGGCTTTGGTGACAGGCATTGATCTGGTAGTAATTGCATGTACTGACTGACATGTCACAGAGCCTTCACAAACACCTTCTTGACTGTGGAAATCACTGCATTTACTTCTGGAAACTGATGGCGCATCTCTTGTGCTACTCTATGCAATCCATGAGATAGACATGTAACGTGAACTAATTTTGGATAGAATACTCTTAGATTCAGCTGCCATCTTATATGCTGCAGCATCTAAGAAAAAAATTGAAATTAATTAAAACTGTAGGCTTCGATTTTTCTTTCCCAGAAGATGTTTTGTATCGTGAACAACTTAGGCAATAGTCAAATGGTTTGTTTGTTTGTTTGAGATCTTTGGACATAATCAGATGAAAATATCCTGGCTCACTAGAAAAGTTTTCCTATGGCAGCATTTGTAATGCATCTGCCTCACAAGTCAGTTATCTCATCAACGGATGGACAAATATCAGAATCACTTATGTCCTTCCTAATTTCTTGTATTACTTCATTGAACAGGGGTATTAGATATCCCTTTCTTAATATAGATTCATTAGGAATATTTCTCCCACAGTACTTCTCCAGGAAATTTGGAAACTGCTGCTTATCCAGTTTTTTAAATAGAATGTTAGCAGAAACAAAAGCCTTGCACTTATAACTCTAGAATACCTGCTGCTGCTCTACTTTTCTGTTTCCAGAAATTTTTACCAGGGTTACTAGTTTCTTCACTATTCTCTTGGAAGAATTTCTCACATGTACCGCCATGATGATTTGCTGCATAATTCGGAATTTTTTGTCACAAGAAACTTGTTCAAAACACGCAAATGAAGATTTGTTCTTCGCCACCATGGTGAATATCATACTGAAACCACCAGCACTACTCTTAATACTGTGTTTTGAATGCGATGAAATACTTTGACGATTAATTTTATGTTCCCTTCAGAAAGCCTATTTCTCTGAATCAAACTGTGCGCTCCATCCACCTAGTAAACGAATCGCAGTACAGCCGATAATGTATCTCCATGCGCAGCAAATATCAGCTTTTGTAATTAAGTCGACAAGCTGTGTATGAGCAAAGCTATTTCTTAGAAATACAGTGTCTTCCCAACTTCTCACATCGCTAGTAATGCTTTCACGAGGAATTGAAAAAAAAAACTGCTTACCTTAGAAATCAGCTTCTGAAGAGCTAAGTCTGATATTTACACTATTTACTGATAAATGCACCTATTGTCAATATATGAAAATATATGCAGTATAAAACTTCATTTACTCCTTTCTTGAGGTCTGAATCGTATTTTCTTACACAAATTGATCATTTGGTACCGAGGAATAAAATATGCAAAAATGGTAAAGTCCACCCTCAAATCATCACTTACTAAAACATCATCATATAAATGCTTGGATTTCTTCAAAGCTCCACAAATCATAATTTTGACTAATTTATGGCTCTATTCTCGAAAAATTATAACACTCAAGTCATTCTTTACCTTTTCATAATCAATGTACTTTCCAATGATACAAGAAAATTTCATGTATCTTTGGCATTATTCTTTCAACTATGCTCTGCTACCAGATTTGTTATTATATCAAAGATACAAACAAGACAGAAAGAAAACAACTTGCATCAAATTGACTTATTCCTACATAGATACCATCTCTAGGTAGCCATTTGTATTTCAGTCCTTTGTTTGTTTTGTTGCACATTACCATATCATAAGTAAACATAACATTAAACATAGAAATTGTATTTAGATAAGTGATAAAATTTTCTTTCATCTTAAATCAACAGAATGTCAATACAGGGAAGACTCCACTCAGTGCAATTCTTGGGAACCAAGTTTTTCCCTTTTTTAAAGAAGGTTTCTGCTAGACAAATGTAGAGTAATTTCATTAGAAGTAAGCACAAATTTTAAAAATATTTAACTTTAATTTTTACATTCACATACAAGATTAGTGACTAGCACAGCACTAAATGAGGAAGGCAAGCACTATTTGGCTGAAACAAAAACAGAAAGTTTGCACAGCTCCTGGCGACTTCTATCTGCTAAGTGTTGTTGTACTTTTGCTTTTCTCCGATATGAGGTGCTTGTGAGGTGAGGTGTTACAGCTTGCAATGCTCGAAATACAAAGTGAGAACATATTATAGGTCCAATCCCAAGTGCCCTGTTGAATATACAGTCCCTGGCCATATTATTAGACGCACTACAAATTTTTAACAAATTGTTAAGTTTTGAAGTCTCTCACTGCAATACATTACATCTGGCATTGGTGCGAATCAATCAATAAAATCAAAGCTTCTTTTTCTAATAATTAACACATTATTTGTCATTATGTACCATTGTTGTGACACCTCATTGTTGCTTAACCACACAAATTACAAGAGTTGAGTAGAAAAAGAGGTGACATGTGTAGTGTGCTGTTGCATGAAGATAGTTTATTTTTCATTTATTAGTTTGTGAAATAGTTATAGCCGTGTTTATTTAAAAATTGTAAATTATTATTTACGAAAAACTGATAGTTTTGAATAAAAATAATGGGAAAGGCAAGTGATTTGTCTCCTCGGAAAATCGCAGCAGGGAAAGCTCTTGTCGACACAGAAAATTATTCAAATCATGAGTTATCTCGAAGGTTGAACGTATATGAGACATCTATTTGGCAAATTAAGAAAAAAATTGTCCTTGGTGAAGAATTATCCCCATGAAAGAAGAACACATGTGGACAGAAGAGAATATTTTCACCAAGATCTGAGAGATGTTTGAGGAAGATTTGCCATGAAAACCGGTTTTCTACTACTAAACAAATTAAATTTAAATTGGAAAGTAGTGGAATCTGTGTATCTGAAAGGACAGTAAGGCGTACACTACTACAAATGAATTTTAAAACTCGTAGACCAGCCCACAAATCCAAATTAACAGCTGGTATGAAAGAAAAAGTCTTGCATGGGCTAAGAACCTTAAGAATAAAGATTTAGACTTTTGGAAATCGGTAAAAATTTAGTCTAGTGCTGGTTTTATAATTATAAATGGCTACCAAAATTAATGCCAATGTCATTTACTTGTATTTCAGGTTTGTTTTAGCGACGAATGAACTTTCGAAATTCTAGCAAACAAGCATCAATTTGAGAGAAGGCGCCCTGGTGAAAAGAATCATTCAGATTGTGTCATCCAGATTGTGAAACAGCCAGTCAAGGCAATGATTTGGTCAGTGATCAGTGGCAAAGGCACGGGGTGTCTGTACTTGGTTAAGGGCATCATTAAACAAGACCAGTACAAGCAAGTATTGGAGAAACGACAGTTGCCTCAACAACAGAAATGGTTCTCAAATGAAGAATAATTTGTTTTTATCAAGATGGGGCTGCGTGTCTTACTGCTCGAACAGTTCGATCATTTTTGTTGGAGAAAAATGTTCCTGTGTTACCATGATCAGGAAATTCACCAGATATGAACCCAATAGAAAATGTTTGGGAGCTCATGAAGAGGGAAATCGCAAAGGAAGAAATAACAACAAAAAATTTGCCTCCTTGAGAAAATAATTCAAGTCTGGTACCATCATCGAAAGTTGCACGAAACTGTCCAGGCATGCATTAATAGCATGCCAAAAAGAATTAAAGCTCTGATAGCCACCAAAGGTGGCCTGACGAAGTATTAAAGATATACATGTGCATGTAGATTTTTTATGAAAATTGGTTTATATATTATACTGACAGTCATAATTTTGCATATGATATCTTGTTTCTAACGTAAGTATTCAATTATTACTTATGTATTTCGTTAGAAATAAAAAAATACATTTTTTGTCACAAAAACGTAATTTTTATTGAAAATTTAGGGTGCGTCTAATAATATGGCCAGGGACTGTTTACCAAGGCTTACCTTAAATGCATGAATTATATCAAGATAAATACAGTGAAACCTCTTTATAAAAAAATCACACAATGGCGTAAATTCCTTATCCAGCAGGATATGTCTGGGGGCCCCATGCTATTCATGATCACAAATTCAAAACGAAAAAATAAGTCATTTAATTGAGTCTGATAAAATCACAGAAGGAATATATGTACAGTTTTTGTACTATAATGGACATAAAGCAAAACATATCAAAAGTTCACCAAAGCCAATTTTTTCTAATTGCAACTATTGAGAAAAATGAATATGACAAACTGATTAACACAAAAATGCAGTAATTTTACATAGGGTTTCAGAAAGTCAAAGGTTAATCAGCGCAAGGATTGCATTTTGATGTTGTCGAGAACATTGAACAAGAACAAGGCACCGATTTATCTAAATGTAAAGGTCAAAGATATGATGTATGCAGAGTAGTTATGAATGGAATTAACAATTGAGTTTAGAAAAAAATTCGATGAAGTTGACCATGCATAATTTGTGATTAGTGCTTCTCATAATCCAAATCTTATGCTTAAAAATGCGATGAATGGGATATCAGATGTTCGAATATTTTACTGTTTAATGAAACAAATTTTTACGTACAGTTTTTTTGAACGAATTTGTTTTCATTGGTCATCGCTGGAACATATTATCAACCATGATGGATTTAAATAAAAAGAATCTTACATTAAAACGTCTTTGTACTATAGGATGGTCATCATGAAACGATTCCGTAATAGCTATAAGATTAGGATATTTTAATATATTGCACACTTCCACAAAAAATTCATTTTCAAATCACCACAATGATTTGAAAAATGATACAATTGAACTGAAAAGTGGAAGTGAAAGTGTAGACACACGGCTAAGATGGTAAAGAGTTCCTTAAAACCAATGACATCTCGTAGGTCATTATTATGTTATTGTTACACCATTAACTCTAACATATTTTTGAAAGGTTTACTAGCCCCCATTTCACAACATACACATCTCTACAGCAGTTTATTTTATTTTAATTTTATTGTCAACTACCTTATCTGATTGATAAAATATTAAAAATAAGAAAATCATTTATACTATCAGAAAAACATTTTTGAAGTTTTTCAGAGCCAAATTCAAATGCAAAAAAATATTTTTGAAAACCATAACAAATGGCAAGTACTAAACACTGTTGAGATATGACAAAAGATTAAATTTATAATTCACTCCGCCTATTATTAGATATTTTCACTTTTGAAATAAAAGTTAAGTGTACATTTTAATTTAATTATAACTTTTACTGTGTCTTAGACTCTTGGAATGGGCTTGAAAAAAATCTCAAGCATTTCTCCCAAAGCATAATTTGTTGCAAATTTTTTAAAATTTTTTAGACTGCTGGAGTGCTGCTGAAGCTGTTCCTTTAAATTTCTTTGACTTTAAATACACTTTGAAAATGACAGCAACAGTTCTAGGCATTTAGTTAAATGAATACGATTTGATTTAGTAAAAAACACACACACACACACACACACACAACAACAACTGTGTTACACATTTTAACTATAAATAGGTGAAAGATGAATAAAAGTTACGAAATAAATAAAATAAATTATAATGATAAAAGTTAAATAAAGTGCGAGATTAGCAACATTTGTACAAAGAAGATATTTTTGTTCCTGAGTTGTAGAAAACTTATTAGCATTCGCAAACTCCAGATTTAATTTTTCTGAATTGCTAACAAAATAGTAGCTCGCCCCCAGCTATACTCCAATCACTACAAGCAAAAGAAGAGTTCAACAAAACTTGTGCATAGTGAAGCTAAATTTATGTCCAGAAGCAAAACGAGGGGCCATTTCAGCATTTGCTCAAGGAAATTGGACAAAAACCTGATTGAGATGGAGGTCACTGACCCAGAAGCTGAAGTACCCGACGTTACGGGTATATCAAGATTTCTTTAACATTATTCAATACTCTACAAATGTAAACTAATGCATTATATACCATTGTTTTGTTAAAAATCAATATTTTTCTTTTGGATGATCAATATAGTCTCTATAAAAACAGTTATGCAGCAGAAAAGATTTTAATTTAACTTAAATTTGTGTACTGACTTGTTGGACACATTTGGCAATGGTAAAATAACATACGTGTATTGTATATGCATTTCTTGTAGTAAGCCTTTGATATTGACACTTGATGAATGTGATTTCTACAATGTGTGTTGTAATTATAAATATTAGTACTGCATGAAAACGTATTCCCACAGTTTTGACAAACATTACAGATTTGTAAATAAACAGGCACAACAGTGGTAAGATTCCAAGCTCAATGAAGAGAGGTTTACAGAGATCACGATGCCATTCTATCCCAGAATATTATGCCATATTTAAGACTGGAATGTATATTTTTGAAGTACACGCAACGACCAGCAAGAAGGCTGTCAGAATTTAAAAGAATCCTGAATGCATAATATAATGAACTTTATTGTGTTTAATTCTGTTACATGTACATTCCATTTGAGGTTCAATTGAATCGAGATGCATAAAAATTTTGTTACTTTAACATCAATTAAGTCAAATAATGTTCATTTTCAATGGAACATACGATTGCTGTTTTGAATTGCATTATGCATTGAAACTGTTTTTCCTTCTTTAAGTATTAATTCGTTGTTCTGATTAATTTAATATCACAACTATTAATCTATTATTCTTATTACTCTTATATTATTATTGTTATTATTATAATTGTTATTTTGTTTCTTCTCGAAGTTTTTGGTTTCACATGGATACCACACAGATACAATATCAAAGCATGGTAACACAGACATATTTAAATTACAAACAAATTAAGCATTCTAACACTGAAAAAATATGACTGTTTCAGATGTAAACATAAAATAACAGTTTTCAAATGTATAAACATAAAATAACAGTTTTCAAATGCTAATCAACAAATACAATTTCAAGCATGAGCTTTCAAACCCAGCATGTCCTCTAACATGAATTCTCCTGACTTGTTGCGGACTGATTATAACTGACTGAATATACTGTATTATCTTCTTGTTGTTGTTATTTATAACTATTGTTATTATTATTATTATTATACTTAATGTTATTATATACTTATGTGTTTATTGTTTGTTATATTATTATTATTATTATTATTATTATTATTATTATTATTATTTAATTATTATTATTATTATTATTATTCTTTTGTACAAAGAGCATTTGTGTCATCCGCAAACAGAACTGTTCTTCTATTTTCAATAGGCAAGAGCTAATCGTTTACATCAAACAGAAAGAGAATAGGACCTATCATCGAACCTAGCGGGACCCATGCTTCATTGACAAAGAATTGGAAATGTACATAAATAATATAAAACAAGTAAATAATGAATGTTTATTATAAATTTGTACACACTGTTGTAGCACCCAAAATTTTGATCTAGAAATGTAGTTAAGAATTATCTTGTTTTAAAGCTTTACAATCTTTTGTAGAAGTGCATTGTACAGTAAGGAAAGATTAAGTTTCTACAATAATTAATTGTAATACGAGTTTTTACTCCTACAATTTAGTTTATAAACCCCAAATTAAATTAATGACATGTCTTTAACTAGGGGGCCCCCATATTGTCAGTTAAAGGGCCTCCTCGGTTAAACTTACACCACTGTAACCACATGATTATAACCTTAAAATTGCTCTTTTTTAGAGGGGTGATCTTCTTACAGGGATCAGTGCATTAATAAATTATACTCCTCCCTACAACTACTATATTCACATCGTAAAGCTACTCTGGTTTCAAATAAAAGCTTTAGAATACTGCATCATTAACCCTTTCGGTCACAGAGTTTCGGATTTTTTAGTTTTAGTGTTAAAAAAATTAAATTTGGCATACTTTCTAATGTAACATTAATTTAACATCTGTCATCAACAAAAATAATTTCAGTTCATGTATGTCCAAAATTTTGATTGTACTATGCATATAGGACTTGCTGCTCTCTTAAGATATGTTACTCTGGAGGACTCTGATCTTTTTTTGTTCTGAAGAATGTCCTTGTTTTTCGGAAGGGCTTCTTATAGAGACACAGGGAGAGATGGCTCAGGGCATCAACTGATGTCACTGCAGTCTCTATGACCAGAAGGTCCTACATTTGAGTCCAGATGGTGACTGGATTTTCAACACTACCTTCTCAGCTAGGTCAAATTCAGTCATTGTCTGGAGGAGAATTCTGGTGGGCAGCAGATCAATACCAGACAAAGGATGGTGCAGAACCCTAACAAATGGGCAACGGACCGGGGACAAACTTTCCTACCACTTCCTCACCCCTAACACCAACATGCACTACACTACCACTCATGCCGGGAGACCAGTCTTGAGCTTAAAGCTTCTCCCAGCTGCGGTGGTGCCCTGATGGTGGAAGATACCTGGATGGAGAAATCCCGCTAGGATATGGTAGATCGGTGCTGGATCTCACCACGCAGCGAGGGAATACCACTGCCACCAACCGAGCAAAAACATGTACTACACTTACGGTGACATGGCCCTTAGTTGATGTGCTTAGATGATGCACTATCAATCTCACATGGCCTGGAAGGCCTCCCTTCATCAGTTTGAGTTATCATGAAATCTCATGTACCCATGTCACTGAAAACGGCTTGACTCACAGAAGTTCACGAACGCTTGGATTTATTTCAGTACAAAGATTGCTGGTAAGCTTAAAGGAACTTTGATGTAACATTACAACAAAAATTGGTGGTCGTTGGTTGGGAGGAGTGTTCATCTCTAAGAGGGCAAAAATATATTGGTCTTTTAGAATAATTATTCCTCTTTTATAGAAAACCGATCTCCAAAAGGAGTGCTCTCGTCAGGTTTCATTGTACCACTAAATCGAGGGTGGAAAAGCATTGTTCTTATGGCTGTATTTTATGACAATTTGCCTTAATGCGGGTTTACCTTAAAATAGTATTCCACTAAATCAGAGATTCTGTATTAATCTTTAAAGTACATTTAATTCTAATTAGTAGTGAACCTTACCGTGCACCAACATGCAAAGGACACATAAGAGCATTTACAATCCCATGTACATGATGGAGAGGGAGAGTATGAAGAATTATATCTTTCTGAGACCATCCCCAGGCATCCACCATTCCAGATATCTGAGCCTGAAGATTACTATGACTTATCACAACACCTGAAAATATAATTTTTTTTTCAAATCATAAATGAGTATATGTTGATATTCAATTTGAATAAACAATATAAAAGGTAGTAGTAAAATTCATAAGGGTAGTAGCACATGCTCTAATGGCATTGTCAAATATGGCAATAAGTTTGTTCTGCTCAGATAATTGACTTCTATGATGAGATCTAGTTAATGTTACCTGTATTATTCTTGGATTTTTAACACTTGGTAACTGACGTAAATCAGCTGTTAAGGTGTCATTCAATCAGGAGCTTCACAGTCATGATGGTGACGTTTAAGCTCCCAATTTAATGAAACTGTCAACAACTGATTTACATCAAGTGCCAGGTTATAAAAACCCAAGTAAATTGTCCAATGTATATTGATTCATTGATGAGGGATATGAATATCATTGGTCATCTCAGTAGTTTAGTGGCTAAAGCAACTTGGCACAAACCAGGAGACCCAGACACGATTCTCAATTAGGATGATTAATGATTTACACAGTTTGCTCATTTAATGTGCTTGTTACCAATTAACAAATTTTTACATCACTATACTGCCATTTATCCAACTCTGACCCTGGCAGGTATCAGCTGTTGACAGTTTCATCCAATCGAGAGCTTGAACAAGAGCAGGGACAGAGTTGGATAAATCGCAGTGTATATGTGAAATTAACAATATTTTTTTTAAATGGCCAGGTACTAGTTAAGGTGCCATTACCAAAAATGGCACCAGTTCAGTAAGAAGTCAAAAAATATTGTGAATAACAATTTGAAAGGATGGGACAAGATAAAAAAAATGACAAGATAACAAACCTTTTGGCTGCCCTGTGGTTCCAGATGTGTACAGAATTAATGCATTGTTGTCATCATAAAATTCAGGTTCAAGTCCACCTTTCAATAGCTCTCTATCATCTGTAATAACTTCAAAATCACTTGCATAACCAGGTATTATAAAACTTGGTTTCACGGTTTGTTTCATGGCTAGAACACGCAATGCTTCTTCCAAAATTAGAAGCTTGCGCCCAGTCTTCTTTGAAATTTCTGACATAATATCAGCATATTCTGGAGTTGTAACTAACAACTTCACATCACTATCAGTTACATAGTATTCAAGAATGGGTGCAGGATGAGATGGACTTAGAGGAACAGCTGAAAAGAGTGAAATATTGTGAATTATCAAAAATAACAGAAAATCAAAAATGAGTTTATAAGACTTCCTGAAAGAATGTCACATATCAGTCCTTTTCATAGAGTAGCAAACTGCAAAAATGAAATGTAAATAATTGAATGAGATGCTATTTAGCTTAAAAAATGTAAACACTCATTTAACCCAGAGACAATTTAGTTTTAAAATATTACCAAAGTAAGTAAGTTAATCTCTTATATTTTGCATTTACCTCTTGCATTTTCCAATTCTCTCAAGGAAGTGTCATATTCTCTTACCTATTTGGCCACTCATCCAGCACGCCCACTGTGTTATCACATACGTTGCATCATTCGGACATAAGAATGCTACTCTCTCTTGCTGTCCATCTAAATTATCTCGAATTTCACAGGCAAATTGCCTACTACTAAGAAATACACCTCGGTAAGTATAATCTCCATGAATGTCCCGCAACGCAATCCGATCACAATATTCTGCTGCCCGCCTAAAAACTGGTATGACAGGTGATGTATGGTGTGTATGTTCACGAGACTTATTTGCTGCAGGTGCACATGCTGCGTACGACTGCTGTGATTGTCTGACCAGTGGATTGCAGTAACTTGTTCGCTGTACTAGAAAATTAACAACTCGTCCCACAATTCGAGATGCCATGATTCTTAACACGAATACAATAAAAAGAAACTTAACATGAAATTTTATCACATAATACCCATCAATGCAAGTTTAACGCCTAACATTTCACAAAATAGAAGTTGAAGAAAAGTTCATTAAGGCAAAAACATTTATGAGCTTTTGGCGACTGGCTTCACTCTCACAATTACAGGTTTTTAATTCCAATTTACGAACACGAACATTACTGCTCGAGGTTTTTATTCGCGTACACCTGTCCAATATTCCACGTGCGAATTGAAGATGACTGATAAATACTCTGACTCAATACGATCAGGAAAATGTCCATTACCAGAGATCACTGTTCACCTGTTAACAACCTCGCACCAAGCACACGCAACAAATTGTCACGCCGCACCTGCGAATCTTCCACACATAACAGAAAAAGGTAACACCGTCATTATTTTAACTTTAGAAAACCGTTTCTTGAATGGCCAGTAATAATTTCAAGCACATCCCTTCCAATTACTTGTGTTTAATCACGTTCAGTATACCACAGTGAACTCAGAGCACCTAGACCCAACCAGAACCTGACTCAGACAACCACAATTCAAATCGTACAGCGTCATATTTATAACCCTACGGCATTTCGAATATACATCACTTTTCCGTATTTAAGTACACTATGCTACAAAGAAAGCAATACAACCTTCGTGTCTAATCACTTCTGAGCGTCACTCACTGCAATACATCTACAAAGAAAAAAAGAATCCTGAGAAATAAATTCAGTAAAACAACAATTGGCTATGTTGGCTACATTCAGCTACATTCGTTTTATCTTTCAGAGCCACCAACCGAAAAGATATAAAATAAATTAAGTGATGGCGCTGCGATGTAAACGAGATAAATCATGTTAATGTCGCACTTGAAAAAGTCAATTCTGAATATTTTTTTATTCGTTCTTGATAAACCAGCATACGCAGTAAAAGTGATTTCGGGTCCTGGTATTTAGAATATTTTGTGTGATTATTAACACAACAAAAGTACATTGAATTATTTATTAAATCAATTCCCATTTCATCAATGGCCAAACGATGAAAACTATGAAATGGACGGCATTCTGTCTTGTTTATTTTGACAGTTATGGCAAGAAACAGGAAGGACAGTACTATAGTATTAGATCCACGATTATGGTTTCGTATGCATGTTATGTACTTGGCGCGACAGCCCGTGAACGGGGTTTGGCCTTCCGGCGACGCCCCTGGCTCTCAGCCATGTGTTAAGGGTAATATACTCTCTGGGGGTTACCACGTAGTGGATTTGCACTTCGACATCTCCACTCCGTATTCCGGTCTTCTTAACCTGAGAGGTGAATTTTCTTATCGTCACACAGCAACATACACTGGGACAATGCAAGGAAAACGCATACTATACTATAGTGACTATAGTCCTGGCTCGACCGGGAATCGAACCCGGAACCGCGTAGTGGAAGCGGAAACTGTGAGCACGCTAACCAAGAGCTAGTCGTGCGTCTGAATAAGGATTCGTACCGCAAACAAATTGGTGAGAAAAGATAACATTCTGCCATTTAGAAGCAGAGGCTACGTTTTTAATCAATGCTCTTTAAATCTAGCGATAATAAAATATACATTTATTTGATTATAATAAGATGGACATTTATATTGATATTAAATTTATTAGGCTTTTTAAGGATAGTTTAAAATAAAATCTAATTCGTTTTATTGAACGAACAGATAAAATAAATCTATTCATTTTACTTTATCAATGTGTTATTCCATTAATACACTCTTATATACCAAATGTGACTTCAAAGGTCTTGTGTTATATACCAAATGTGACTTCAAGAACTTTGTTGTTATTAAATAATAAATGTTGATCTTACTAATCTTTTTACTAGAGGATGCACTTAGCAAACAGATCATTTATAGAACAAAAACATACAGAATGGCCACTTTTCTCAGAAATGGAAAAAGTCAGAATGAGGAAAGTCAGTGGAAAATACGGAATTTTTAGGAGAATTTATAGTAGTCATGAAACTAATGAATTAGTAATGAGTACCCATGTCATGTTTTTATTTAATATTTTATTTAAATAATGAAAAGCTATATAAAAAGTATTATTATTGAAAATTATTTTTGAAAGTTCCAGAAAACTGAGAAAAGTCAGAATTTCAGGAAAAGAGAAGCAATCCTGACAAATAGTAAGCCTAAATATTGAGACATGCCAGTATAAGTTTATTATATACAATGTGTAACAGTAATTATAAGTGCTCCTTCTAGATGGAAAAAAAAGTCTGTAACCAAAATAAATTGTTTCATGTACCTAACTTCATTAGTTACCTACTCATAATTTAAACCTTCAGGTAGGGTTTTCTGTGTAGTAAAGTAATGTTTTATACCAACTTTATTTTTTTTATTTACAATCAAACCAATGGTAATATATTATCTTAACATCATCAATAACTGATTTATATTTCTATGATCTTTCATGCTCTAGATTTTTATATAATTTTTATGACTTCTGAATTTTTAACATTTTTATATTATTTATGTTGTGTTTATTTCCATCATTTTACCTTCTGAAAACATTGTAGTTTTCTCTGTACTGTGATATTATGACTTGGATAATATTAGACCCCCTCTTAGTAACAATTGTTTTTAACAATAAGTAATTAAATAAATGCAGAGATGCCTCTGGCAGAACTGTACATTTATACAGGGGGCATAGTAAAACAAAGAACTGTGCTGCGGAACGCGGATCACGTGCCTCAGGGACGGGTCCAGCCGTCCATTTTGGAAGAGGCCATCATAGATTTTTGTTAAATAATAAACATATTTGTTATTATATTGTATGTTATGTTTATACTGTCGGTATGATACTGTAAAATATAATGTTGAAATAATTACATATTTCGAACAAATATTTAAATCCATTTTGCTAAATAATGGAAGGAAAATGAAAACTCTTAGCCTTGGGGGGCGGGGGAGGCCGGCCCCCTCCCCCTGGATATGCCAGCGACATCCTGCCCCTCCCCTCAATTAGAGGACTTCACTGAGTTCCTACCACTTTCGATGTTTTAGAGATCTTGACCAGGGACTGTGGCGTCGTTAACACGAGGGCCAGAACCGTTAGGTCGGTGAAAGTGCGCTGCGGGGGAGGAAGGGGTTGGGCCTGAACATCCGGGAGTTTGCGCTCTGGCGGTTGACTCAGGTAGAGTTGCAGAGCCAAAAATAACCTTAGGCTGTAAACTCCTAGGATGCTAGCCAGCGAGCCCTCGCTTACCGACAGCAGGCGAGCCAACCTGGGAATCTTGTGTGTGGGGGCGTAACCCCCTCCCAAGATGCTAGCCAGCGAGCCCTCGCTTGCCGACAGCAAGCGAGCCTATCTAGGGAACAGTGATGGGGGGTTGTAGCCCTCAACTATTTAACGCGGCGCCATCTGCGCCCGCGTTCTCATTCAGTTTACATCGGAGAGCGTTGTACGTGTAAGTACAAGGAGTGTAGGAGTGTGGGCGAGATGTCCGGTGAGTAAGGGCCAGACGATCTCGCATGCTGTAGGCATACGGTCGCCACGACCGGGTAAAATTTTGGCGTCAGGCTATGTGACGGTAATTGTCACGGGACGGAAGTCCGACAGCTCGCATCACGCGTGGCTTTTATTTTTCTGCGGTAAAGCAGGGTACTGGAAGGAAAAGGTTGCCGGAGTGTTTAAATTTAGCAATTTATTGTAACTTGTTTATAACTTTTTAATATACTATTTTTATTTGGTTATTTGAAATTCTCATTTCACTACGTCACAGGACGCAGTCAGATCCTGCCCAGCTGATGGTTCTTGCACAGTTTTAATTCGGTTTAAGAACACGCAAAGCTTCATTCTCTGCAGTATTGAGTGTCTTGTACTGACATTACTTGAATGACATTACCGACCCTAAATGTTTTACTGGAAAACTCTTTTTCTACATCTGTACAAAAAAGGCTGATTTTGGCAATAGTTACCCGCGCGTGAAAGGTCATTTTTACTTTCCCGTATACATCGGTATATACGGAGTAAGGTACAGGTAAAGTACAGTAGTACATAAAAGTTATGTAAAGCTGCGCGAAAAGACGGCGGATTTTCAGTAGAAAAACAAACATTGCCGGCCCCTGATAGACGGATAGGTGGATAGCTGGATTAATCTAGTATCTAAATTAAGAAAAAACTCATCTAATACGTGATGTAACCATAATCCCTGTTTTGTGGACCCGTAATACCGGAAAGCCAACTGATGGCAAAACATCCGTTCATCTGAATGTCCTTCTGTCTGCGAACACCCCTAGCGCATAAACCATACGTACGATTTTTTTCAAAACGGAGATTCCGTGGCCAATATAGATTTACTCGTGGCCAATATAGATTTACTCGAGGTGCTGCGATTTTGAAAAATTTTCTTCAAACTTTGAGGGTACTTTACATGAAGCCCCTCCAAATTTTCACAAAAAATTTCAAAATTTTCGCAAAAGTGGATCCAAATTTTTGTTTAAATTTCTTTCTTTCTAAAATAAAATACACTTATAAAGGTGGCAGAGGTCCGATTTTCACAGTTAACTCTAAATTTTCAAAAATTGCAAAATTTTGATTTTTTGATCATCTTCCTAAAACTACAAAATTTAATATTTTTCTTTCAAATAAAATTTGATCTCTATAGCAAATTCTTTCATTAAGGTCAGGTATTTTTTGGAACATTTTAGTAGTAGTCGTGCAATATGTGCAATTGAAAAAAACAACAAAAAACAGAATTTCTGAAAAAACTGCTCCAAATTTTATCTCAAACATTTAGTATGGATAGTGCTAAATACTCTATAAGATGATATAAACGTCATTTTTCGCTATTCTTTTGTTTTTTCAAAAATTACAAATTGTAATTTTTTGACGTGTCTCTGACGTCGTTTATATTTACATAAGCGATTTGTTCACATTTTTATATTTGAGGCTAAGGTGACTAACTTCTTCAAATGAAAATTTTCAGAATCAACAGTTAAAGTGTTTTATCTATAAAAAGTTAAAATTTGTTCAGCTTATTTAGAATAAACTCATTCGGGTTTTTACAATTAAAGGTACGTTTTTAATAACATTTGGAGCCGATTTTTGAGAAAACTTTGAAAATATCGGAGGGGCTTCATAATATGTACTCCCATCTTTGAATGAATGCTTTTCAAAATCTTAATTTTCGATTCGAGCCAGATGGACAAGAGTTTCTCTAATTTGGATAATATCCTATGTATGGTTTAAGGGTAAATGCACTGAAAAATTCAATAGATTACAGCACTATCACAGGAAAATTTACTTATCCGATAAAGACTCAACCAATGGTCCGATTTTAGATCTGTAAACGGCATTTGTCGCCTTTTTAAAATAGAATTTATGTTACGAAGTCCTTTTTTCAAAAAATCTAGCAAAAACTCGAATTTGAAAATGGTTCTCAAACTTCCGAGAAAAAATTTAAAATATGTGGGCTTATAGCGCGATGGCGACATGCTTCCTGAATCCAACACTGTGACAATCATGCAAATCGGACGAATAGGAGCGTCGTAAAGTGAAATTCGGGAAAACACCTTGCCCCCCTCGCCCTTCCGCGCCGTTGCGTCACCCACCTGCCCGTTATGAGCCCTCTGTCGGCACGGCGGCCTGGCCAGGCCCGACCCGGTGGCGTGCGGCCAGCCCCGGCGAAGGAGGCGGAACAGGCAAGCCAGACAGTTTATGCTTTCGTCAATTTGCATCTCAATCTATTTTTCCACAGATATCAAATTAGAGATGATATACTACTATTACAGAACGAGGCAAATGGTCTGTAATAGTATTACATAACTATCTTTTTCACAAACTTTGGATTTAGACTATTATTTAAAAGAAAATCTTGTCTTCATTGATCGCGGAATCGGTGGATCTGACAATGGTGCCAACAAACGTCACAGGAACCTTTGGTTGCATAGTACTCACAACGGTTTGCATTATAATATATGAGCGAAGAAATCGAATAGGCTACTCAGGAATTCTGTGGTGAACATTTGTTGCACCTCGTAAATATTGTTTCAAGTAAATATCATTGAAACGATATTAAAATCGATGGAATCAGCGAAAAATGCAGTACAAATAACGTAAATATGTGAACTAGTGGTGCTACAACAGCACATACTTTCTCGCGTTATTGGAAACGGCTACGTACTTTTGAAATAATGCATTTTCTGCGATACTTACACCTCGGCCATTATACAAAACGTCCCATTCAACCAAAAAGTAAGCAACGCACTGTTGCCAGCGCAGCGTTTTTATAACTAGTGCACTGACAAGACCATGACACTCTTAGAAGATAATATCAAGACTCTTACTTAGAATGTATGTAATTGACATAGAAATAATTACGAACATTCGTGAGATGCCTCTTATTGTAAGATAATAGTTCCGATTAGTGTTTCATTTCATCATCGACTTCTAATATCCACACTTCAGATACCATAAACACTAGGGTGTTTCAAAAAAAGGCATCATCCATATATTTATGGACGCACGCATTTATAATGTTCCAAATTGAATTCGGGTTAAAATGCCCCCAAAAACAAACGAATTGAATGACATTTAGAGGTCGTTACCATCGATTTTTTATATATTTTATAATAATTCTAAAAAAATTCGTTTAAATGTAACGAGTGATATATCAGTTGATTGCAGTATAATTTTAACAAAATTTTAAGATAATGAAATAGGCATGTGAGAGTATAATTTTATGTATAAAAAGCTTGGTTTTAAAGGAATTTTAATTTCTTATGAATTTTTTAATAAAAAAATGAAATTGATAGAAACATGTAGAAGCCTCAGAAATGTTGATTTTTTTTGTAACAAAATACCATTAAAATGACCTAACAATGCTATTTGATAAAAATGTTGCTTAAATGTCTTCTCAAATTATGTCTATAATGTTATAAAAATGTCTTCTCAATTATGTTTATATACTCAATTGATAAGTATAATTATTTAGTATAAGTATAATAATTTATCAATGTAATGTATCGAAAATAAGATTTTCTCAAAAATTGTTCCAAATCTTTTCTTTAACCTTTTTGTAGAGATAGTGCAAAATGTACTCTATAAGTTGACATAAACACCATACTGCTCTATCTTTTTGTTTTTCAAAAATTACAGAAGTGTAATTTTTTACATGAAACTCACGTCGTTAATATTTGTACTTGTATTAATAATAATAATAATAATAATAATAATAATAATAATTTATTGATATGGCAAGGCTCGGGTCATCAGGTCTCAGAGGTTAAATGAATACACAAATGTTACAGAATTTTTTTTGAAATAGTTTTAAATTCATAGACGAAAATTGAAAACATAATTTGAATTCAATAACATATTATGTGCTCCTCAAATCTGCGCGCTATGCCGCAGCCTAGTATTCACCCCTAATGACTGTGATGTATTGATACAAAATCACACCACCTCACCGACCGCTCGATCCTGGAGGAAAACCCGCTAGTGGGGAAAACTCACCAGGCAGGCTGGGTCCTAATACAATGGAAATAAAGCTAACATGAAGTTACTGGCCTTTGGGATGGTTTCTTCAGCTGTTGTCCATGCTGCATACGGTCGTTTTCTTGTTTAAAACCGACTCTGCTCCTACGGATGAAAATATTGTTCCGGCAGTAACAAACAAGTCGCAAGAAAGTAAAATTTCCAACAAAAGTACATTAATGTTATTTCTAAAACATATTAATCAGTTGTTAACAATACTAAGGAATTGGTTGTTAGCAATACTAAGGTTTGATTTGACCGGTAATCTACAGTTATTTATATTGTAACATGATGTATTCTACTTTGTAAGAAAACCTTTCTGGTGATTCTAAAAAAATGTTAATGAGGAGCAGTTTTTAATTTTGGAAGCCAATTTATTCCACTCCCGGGCTTCAGTAATTGCGAACGATTTATTATTGTAGTTGGTTTTGCATTTCGGAATACAGAGTAACTAGAATTTCTGGAATCTAGATCATCTTAAAGACAAAGGCTGTGATACAAACGCCTATCCCTTAGTATTAATAGTTTTTGCTCTTTATAAACACCGGAGATGTGATCGTATTTTTTATATCATAAATTAAAAGAATAAAGGCATTTTGAGTTCTCTGCAGAGTTTTGGCAAGTGAATCTTTCAAATTTTTATGCACAATGTCCCCTTACTCGAAACGTGGACACAGCAGGGTTTTTATTAACATTTCTTTCGTATTAGTAGGGAGACATTTATCGATGGGATTGCAAAGAAGCACAAACTTTGCGACAGAGATTTCGGGTCTGATATTTTCAGCTTAGATGATCATCAACTATTAAGCACTACAACATTGTCTGTAAGCACATCCGGAACATAAGAACATTGTTGAAGTTACTTATATATTCGTGAAGAGCCAATTATGATGATTTGTGACTTTGTAGGATTTAAATTGAATCCATTTCTCATTGATCATTTGACTACAGATGCGAGTTCATTAATTTATTAACATTTCTACCTGTGACGGTTTCCCGGAGATGTAAATTTGCAGTTAGTCCGCGTAAATAAGATGACTACATTTTCATTCACGTAAATTAAGAAGAACAGTGGGCCTAACACGGATCCCTGAGGTGGAGAGGTTTTGGATTGGAGTGTAGATCGTCAACTACTACAATTGTTTTCCTATTATAGAGATAGGTTGCAATGCAAGAGAAACTGTGGAATCAGAGAAACTTAGATTTTTGCATTTCGCTATTATAATGTAATCTACAGAGTCGAATGCTTTACTAAAATCTAAAAGTTAATACAGTTACGAGGCCATCATTTAGCGCTTTTCTTATGTCTTCAGTTACTTTTAATAAAGCTGTTTGTATGCTTCAACCTCCTCTAAAGCCGGATTGAAGGTTATTGAACAGATTTGATTCAGTTAAGCGTTTTACAATCTGTTTTCGAACAATTTTTTCCAGAACTTTACACACTGTCGGCAATATACTAATTGGACGATAATTGCAAGACGCCGAGATCATTGGCGTATTCGAACATGTGCAAGTTTACACGCTTGAGAAAAGGTTCCGTTGTCGATGAAAAATTTAGATACTTGAGTGGCAGATGTGAAATGGGGTAAAAAAAATTTCAATTGTTTGGCAGTGATACCATCGGAGCCATTAAAATTTGATTTTAGTGAAAAAAACAATCTTACTATCAACGTTATGGAAATAAAATATATCCCTGATAGCAGGTGCAAGTTGGTTGTGCTAAATTGGTTGCAAGTCTCAGTAATATATTACGTTTGACACAAGGTGGTATTGGTTTTAAAATATTTACAAAATGGTCATTAATGTCATTCAACCGCATGTCGACAGGAATTTCAGAAGAATTTGTTTCGTGATCCCGAGATCTGTCAGGTTGTTCCAAAGATCTTTTGTGTTCGTATTTACTTTAAAGATATGATAGTATAGAATTTTCGCGTTTCTAATTTTTTGTTTTACGGATTTTTGTAACTTCTTCTCACTCTCATTTTCAGAGGGTTTATTATACATCAAGCGACGTTAAGCTGAGTCGCGTTCGTGCATGAATTGCTTTAATTCACTTGCAAGCCATGGGGCTGCTGGGACGTGTCACACGTCGCGTTTTTATGGTGAATGTTTATCGAAAAGTTCTGATATGATTTCGTTGAAGTTTCGTTTCGTCTACTTTACTTATACAGTATTTCTGTAAATATAATTAGTGTTCGGACGAACAGATGTGTGTTTTTCCTATTTCGTCACTGGCGTCTAGACTACTTCCCGTGCAACAATCGAGACGTATGAGGTGTGTTTCGACGCGTCTCAGTATCATAATGGAGAACTGATACTTTGTTCCCACAAAAAGAAGATTTAAATCCCGCAAGAAGATTTAAAGAAATTCTAAATAACGTGTTTTTTCGTGGTTTGGCGCTACGATCTTAGTGATAATGCCAGGAATGAAACCGACGCCTCCCAAATCGATCTATGTACGTGGCGTTGATTAAATACCAGAACCCAAAGCATTGTTTGCTTAACACGCCATAATTTTCTTTCACGACGTTGGCAACGCTGATGTTGACATCTTTAAGTGAACAATTGAATTACCAAGTAAATCGCGCTGCAGTTTGATTTAAATGTAGAGTCAACGTATTATCGTATTTTTAAAATTAATTTGCAAATACCTACATATGCCTCGGAATTTATTGACCTTGAAGAATTTCAAGTGAAAATGGAGAATACAAAACTGACTAATACTGGAAAACGTTGTACTCAACTACGCACTTTTACGTTCTTAGATAAGTGTGCAAATACCGATTTTCAAATGAATGTGATCCACAACTTATTGTTATTCCAATTAACCTTATTCACATAAACATGCAAAACAGTCACCATTTAATGTTAGATTCGCATGCAACGCTAGATTCGTAAACAAAACGATTAATAGAGCAATTGCAGAAGTAGAAGTGAATACAAATAAGACCAAATTTGTGAAGTTTTAATCTAATCAAAAATTGGGGTTGAAAAATATGGAAGTTTTAAGGAAATGTGGGGAAGATTCAAATGTAGTTGTAAAAGATATTGCGATAGAATTTTCGGAAATAATTGGGAATGCTCTGCATTTTTGCATTTAGCATTTGTGCTAATGCAAATGTGCTATGGTCATTTTTGTGCATATTACCAAAAAAGCGTAGAAATGTAGCAGTATAAATATTTAACTATTAGCATCAAAACCTGCAAGTATTTCTTACGGCGATTATAATTGTGAAATTACAATACGACCAGTTTATATCTCGTATGGAGGTAACACAACATAACAGCCATTGGAATTGGGAACTTTTGAACGGGTGTATGTCATCACTCCGCTTTGTTTAATATCCGGCGGTTTGAGCGTGGCACGGCACTACAACAGCTATTATGATTTATTAGTAGGCCCAATGGCAGATACTGAAAGAACATATTTAACCAAAGCTGGGCATGAAAGAAAGTATGGAAGACATTTTCAACACATGAAACTATTTTTATAACAGTTTACAGCGGCGGGGACGCCACATTTTGCTAGTTAAGGAATGTTTGATTAAAAAATCATGCCAGGGAGCTTTGACACTATCATCGAACATATCAGAATTAATATATCATATGGGAATTAATATATTTGTAGTGACTGTTGCGGACCTTTTTAGGTTTATATTTAGGATATTTTATAGAGTACACCATAAACAGGAAATCATGCTTCGATACTTCCGAAACAGATATCTGATCAAACATTAATACTTTCGATATATCTGACACAATCGCGTGATTCCGAGGTGAGTATGGCCAAATTTTAATATATGTAAATTGTATGTATTAATTGGATCAATAAAATTTTTGGCCGAGATTGTAAACGGTACCTTCAAATCGCTATTGAAATCATCCATAATTATGATATCCTGATATTTACTTGCAAACTGCGTAAGGGAAACCTCTAACTCGGTTTTCGTAAAACGCCCTTTTTCGGGGCCAGTAAACAACTGCAATGAGTATGCGTTTCATTTCAATTTGGATTTCCGCAAACATATTCTATGCCAGGTAAAGAGAATGTGCAGTGAGCGATTACTGTAAGGTCCCCTTCCCACGTGTGGCGGGTTTGCGCTGCTGCGGCAAACGGCCGGGGACTCTTGCTACGCGAAGCGGAGAAGGGTGTACCCACCACCGCTAGCAGAACACAGCTTTCCACTGCGCCACTGCTGCAACGCAGAGCTGTTGTTCATACCTGATGCGGTCCCTTCGTTCGTCGTCGCCGGAGGGTCGGCGAAGAGCCCTGCCGCTTGACGGACGCGCGCTGTCGTGGCGGCGTGGGAAGGCGCCCTAACCATAATGTCATCGCGAACAAACAATGCGAACACTCCACCAGTCTTTTCTTTTAAGTTGCTTTTAATTATCATCATATTCCGAAAGAGTTTATAGATAGATACAGGCACGAGTACTGATTTTAGTCGTGTTTCGCTTATTAATAAGGTTTCATTTCAGTTATAATATTTGAAATTTCAGAGTAACGGTGCTTAAGTTATTGGGCATTTACGTGGAAAACGGACAAGCCACGAGGAACTGAAACAAAGATATTTGTAAATCTTAGAGGGTTGGATGGCTACTTCGAGCGGATTTGGCTCTTTCCAAAGGGCCGGGGTGAGCCGGCACCCTTTCCACTGCACACAGGTATAGAATTCCTGGAACGCGTGTACTGCGGAAAAGTTGGTGTTGGGGTTCGTTGCCACATTTATGGAGATATCCGCGGTTGAAAAATTTCAAATAGCAATGAGCAGAAAGGAATCGGAATTAAATAAGTTGCTTGCGATTACACGAGGGGCACCAACTCCTTAGTCTTAGTCTAATTAATCGAAGTGTATTATAACTAATTAATATTCTAGAGGGATAATAGTTAACTATGATTATAAAAATAAGACAGCATTAAAATACTGCCCTTATACTGTGTACTGACAAAATAATAGTATTAAAATGTAGTAATATTAAAAAATATAATTCTAATATTATTAATAATAAATTACAAGCTTTAATAATAAATATTTATTTAATATCACAATAAAAATTAACAAGAGATGAAAAAATTAAAAAAATTATAATTAAAAATATTACATAGTACATTCCACAGTACATAGTCCTTTGCTCCTAATTATTTGTGCTGTCCAGTTCTGTTACCGTTGTGACGGTATCTCTGGTATGTCTCATCTCCACTACGACGACACCATTCGTTGTCCAAACGCTCTGTTGGCCGAAACGTTCCACAGCCCTTTTTAGGACTTCCAGCAACATTCTCGTACAGTGTACCTCCGGAATGTGACACCCGTTGTTCTTCATTCTTTTCGATTCAAACATTTCCGGCTGCTTCCTATAAACTGGTAGGAATTTTACAATAATAGGTCGAGTACCACCATTCGTTTTTCCGGTCGAACTCGATGGCTGCGATGCAGTGTCGCTTTAGATCTAATTGGGACACTATATTTTTTGGCAACGTCCGATGCTGTCGCAATTGCTGAGACGTGTCGTCCCATCACGCTCGGTTCCCCAAAGATCCTTAGGCAGTTTCGACGCTGTACTGCTCAAGCTGCGTCAGTCCGCTCCTCCAGTTGAACTTTGAGATCATTGTTCTCCTTAGTCTTCTCAATAGTTTCTTCTTTCGTAACGAGAACTTAACACGCTCCAATTTCTTTTCTACTGCTTCAGAAACCACTTGCGTAATTTTGATTATGAAAACATCTGATATCAGGATGCTTTCAATAAGCGAAGCAGAGACAGCGTCATTAGCTTTGGCGTTGCGTGTGGCCATGTTATTGAAATAAAGGAAGTGGAAAAACGTATTTAGCAAGAGAATTTACTTTTAGGAGAAAACTAAAAGTATTACGAATATATTTAAAAAAAATTAACAATATATTAAAAATATAGATAGTGTTTACACCAACTTACACCAAGCAGACACTGGTTTTGTGTGCGGCCCTCTTCACAAACAGCCTTTTTTTTAACTTTCCCCCCGCCAGTAGCCCTGGCGGGAGTTTATTATCGTGTTGGGGTACATTCGCCGCAGCTCTTTGGATTATGCGGCAAAGAAGGGGGTAGTGCTTACTTACTAACTTATTTCTAACTTAACCTATGGATGAATCCAGTACTTTGGCAGGCAACCTACGATTTGCTGAAGACTATTTGTATTTTATTATATGTTAATTAGTTTAGTTTTCTTGGATATTTTTTTCATTCACTCGTACATTCACACTTGGTTCTATTTACCCTTGACACACGCACTTTCACACAACACTATATACACCCTTAAAACACTATTTACACTAATTACACTGCACTGTGCGCCACGGCACCGACTTTGCTCCAAGCGTCCGTGGTGGCTAGGCACAATGTGCCCTGGCAATTGTTACGGGCGGAGCCTCACTCGTCCCGCTGGGAGCTTCACGCCGCTGCTCGCAGAGTTCTGCGAGAAGCTGCGGCGGTAGGGCCCGGAACGTGGAGTGCCACTTGCTTGGGCCCTCTCGGCGCAAAATACGTTCGGTGGACCTCACAGTTCACCGCCCGGCCGGTTTCGCGCAAGAGTCGCGGAGCTTTCGGGCCCAGCGCCCGCGTGAGCGCCGTGTGTGCCCTCCGGCGGATCTTCTCCAGCAGCTGACGACTTACGCCCAAGGCCCCGTAGATTACACTGTTCCTATGGTGGCGGTTAGGAGGAGGAGGAGGGAGATGCGGCCGAGTGGCGGTCCGTACCGCTCGGTTCTCGGTCGCCCAAATCGGGCGTAAGGTCGAGACAGGCGCTGCCGCAAAGGTTTCGCAAGCATAGGTCCATAAACTTCGTATGCAGGCGGTGAAAAGGAGGCGCTTCTGAGCGAGACATAGCTCCGGGGAGCTAAGGAGGGGACGTAAGAGGGAGGTCTTCGCAAGAATTTTGTGGCGAAGGTCCTTGGCGTGCTTGTGTCAATAGAGACCATGATCTAGAGTCACGCCAAGGTACCTCGCGCATGGGGACCAAGGGAAATGCGCGCCCGCAAGCAACACCGCTTCCTCGGGGTCTGCCCTCTGACGGGTGAAGTTAACGGCCACGCATTTTTCAAGGTTTAGGGTCAGGCGTTTCTGGCGTAGCCAGGTGGGAAAGGCGGCGAGGCATTCATTCAGGTATCTCTCTGCTTGCCTGCTGTTCGCCGATTTCGCGTAATATGCAAAGTCGTCCGTGAACATCAGGAACCCGCAACGCTGAATTCCCGTTCTTTCTGCTAGCAGAGGCGCATCAAGACGTACAAGCCGAAGAGGGTGGGGGAGAGCACGCTCCCCTGTGGAACTCCCGCCTCGGCGCGTCTTAGGGACGATTGTACGCCGTGAACTCGCACTCTCGCGCGCCAGTATGTGGCGTTCTAGTCTTTCCTAGGAGCGAGAGTAGACGAATGGGTCTATAACTACTCGGCAGGAAGAAGCTCTTACCGCACTTGGTATTAAGCAGATGTTCGCTGTTTTCCACGGACGCGGGATATATCCTTGCGCTAGGCAGGCATTGAAGAGTGCCAGGAGAAATTCAACCCCTGTGTCACCAACGGATCTCAAGTGGGCGACGGTCATGCCGTCAGGGCCGCAAGATGTTTTTGGGTTGAGGCGGCGGAGCACTCCGCGGAGTTCTCCGTCCGTCACGCGTCGGGCTGATGTATTCGGTGTGACTGCCAGGAGGCACCGTAGGTGTTCCGCAGTCCCGTGGGCATCGCTGGCTCCGGCGTCGTTGGGTCGGAACTGCCGCTCAAGCGAGTCAGCAAAGGCTTCGCTTTTTGCACCGTCGTCCCACATATACACCGGTGCCGGAGGAGGTTGACCAGGGAGCCTTGGGATGTCCGTGTTGGTTTGAATGCGGTGATTTACTCCTGGTTGCCGCCCCAGCGCTTTGGATAAGCCCCATAGGCGTTTATCGTGGAGATTGCACTCTTCTATTGTACTTTTCCACCGAGCGTTTCTCTCGTCTCTCAGAGAGGCACAGAATTCTCGGCTCAGCGCTCTCGCCCGCTTCCCGTCTACGGGATCACCCAATCGGCGATGAAGCTTTACTGGTCTGCGGAGCGCTTACAGTGTCCGTTTTTGCTCCTCTGTGAGCCCTGGACGAGAATCCGGCACGTGCGTCACTTTCGTGACTTTTTTGTAAACGGACATAACCGTGTCAGTGATCACGTTCACCGCAGATTCTATATCCATGTTTGTCACCAGCGGTCTCTGCTCGAGCAAATCGCTCACTTGAGCTTGATAACCGACCCAGTCAGTGTCGCGCGTTGTTCGCATTCTTCGCTGGCGTGCTGCGACAAAAGATGCCACCACACATTCAGTAGGCAAGTTACCCTGTTTTGGGCAGTGTGCCGTGCCCATGTACTCCGGCTTGTTCTTTTCCGTAGGGTGGCCATTTCCCTTGCAGAGCTTGCAGCGGTAGTCATAAGCGCAATTGGCCGAGTGGTAACCCCATCTGCAGCAGCGAGCGCAAACAGCCCTACCTCTGAATGAGACTACTTCCTGCGCCGCTAAAAACTACTTGCGGTGATCCTCGGGACGCTCGGAAATACGTCCTCACAACTCGTCCGTAAAGTTAGCATACCCACTTATCACAAAATTGAAAAACTGTATCCCAGAATTTTGTTCTAATTTCGAAAATTTCGAGCATTTTTTAAAATGTATTCATTTCATTATTACGTAATGCTGCAAGTTGTAATCAGTTATTTTGAAAACCCCGAAAGTCACTCTCTTTCAAAGTTTTGCTTTGGTGAGAAAATACAAGCTGCAGGGTATGTGCATCGTTCCATGTGTAAATCCTGTAAATCAGATGAATAGAATAGCCGTGAGAATATTGCAAAGTTTTGATTTGGTTTTGAAACTGTACGTTATTGATTTGCGGCGTATGTATGTCCGTATGCATGTACTGTGTATGACTGAACAATCTCTGAAAAATTGGTTAAAAGGATATTCATTCCGGAAATATTCCTATATACTATCATAGAAACACATATTTCAAGCAATTTTTTCTATTATATGAAGCTTTCTTGATGTATATGCACATTGACATTTCACATAATATTGTAATAAATGCGTCAAATTACAAACTCAACCTGCGATATGTATTTATTTACGAGTTTAAGTAAAAAAATCCTGATGAGTTTTTGAAGTCCCGTTTGTCATAAACTCTAATGACTATTGTATCAAATTCCAACGATTATTATACTTTTGATACAAGGAAATTACATCTTTACCTGGCATCTTAATCAATATTTATGCATCAGAAACAAAAAAAACAATATAAAAGATCTCTGTATTCTTAATTTTTTAATATTTTTTCTTATTTTCTCACAACTATAGAAACAATTATTTTACTTCAGCTTCTGGGTCAATGATCCCCATCTCGATCAGGTTTTCGTCCAGTTTCCCTGATCCTACAGCAAATGCTGAGATGGCCCATTGTTTTGCTTCTGGACATAAATGTAACTTCAAATTAACTTTTCCCCATAGCACGTCACACACAGTTTTAACTGTTTTTGACGCAAATAAATAAATAAATGAAACACATTTCTAGAACGGTATACCCAGTATCCAAATTTGTGGGTCCTTGATACCAAAAAATCGATTGACGGCAAAACGTCTATCTGTCTGTCCGTCCGCCGGTACGCAAACCGCTCGGCCGATTTTCTCTAAAATTGATATTCCCTTATCGCTCTAACTGATGTCGCGACCCCTGGGAATTGTTACACATATTTGTGCAACACATATTTTGGATATTTTATATTTGAAAATGTTTATTCATTACAGTACATTACAATATTTATTGTTCAGAAATTTGTATGACTGTCAATTACTAATTGACAATAATTGACGATATGTTATAATAAAAAATATAATACACAATTGATACATATTTACAGTAGTTTGAGTACAATGTACTTCCTGGAATTAATTATTAAACTTTGAAAAGTTATGAAGTAAAACCCTGCAAACTAACAAGCTATTATCTCGAAGCCAGACGTTAGCGCGCTATTTAGATGATCGGGATGGAAACACGCAAGTCGGCTAACACCGTACGCGTAGAACGCTTCATTCAAATCAAGTGATAAGTTTCTTAATAAGAGATCTTACACTTCTCTCGGTGCACTGGGAGCAATGGAAAGACCATCACTCCTAGAAAATTATGTACTTTCATATGAACAAGATATTCAGCAGAGATGAAATAGATGATGGATATAATACAAATATAAATTTTGCTGGGTCGAATGTAGAAAACGTTTGAATTTTCGCAACTTTCGAAAAATCAGGGTTTTTAACGACAATGAGACCTGCACCATTTGCATAAATGCCCTTCATACCATCGAAATGAAAATAATTAAAACAATGTAATTATAGAAAAAGTAAACAAGAAGAGATCTCTATTAAAAACCATTAAGAATAGGAAAACAAAAATTTGTTGGACTCATTTTAGGGATAACAAATGATTAAATACAATTTCGGAATGTATTTGGAAGGTAGTCGGTAGTTGGAAAACGAGGAAGAGAAGAAACCTAAAATATAAATTTAGCAACAACTTCAAACCCAATTACAATCAAAAAACTATGCAGATATCAAAAGAACAGCGGAGGACAGAATGTCATTGAGACAGCGACAAGGAACAATGCCTTTTGGATGATGATGACCATCGAACAATAAAATTTAATCAAAAACTTGGAGCTATTTTTTTAATGTCCCAGGAGCTTCATGAAAAGGAATAGCTAAAATTTCAATAATTCCAATTTTATAATTTATTTACAAAAATGTATTACATAACTAGTGCAAAAAGTATTACATAACTATTACTAAATGCGAGAAAGTTTATGCTGTTTAGCACTATTAGTTTCGCGCCGCATTACACAACTTTCTCTATATTACGTATATTACTCCGTATTTATGTATGTATGTACAAGAGAATGTAAAAACTCTGTGATTGATGTTGAAAAGAAATTTTCAATAAATATTTATTCAGTATTATCCCGAGATTTCTTGGAACAATTAACACTTCCTTGAAAATATTTGAAGTAATTATTTAATGTTGTTTGACAGTTAGCTTTTCGTAATAGTCACAAAAATAATTATAAATCTTTTCACTCTTGAGAACGCTACGTGGCTGAACATGCTGACATAAAAATGTTTTACCATATTGCTGCTGATAACGAAAATACTGGTTCAGGAAAATCACAATCCAGAACTAAGAAGACACGTCTTCATTCTTCACTGTACACTCCTATTCCTCCAAATTTACGTACACAGCACTTGCAGACCTCGACAAAAAGCTAAATCCAAGTTTCCACTACACAATTAAGAAAAATCTTCATTGGGATCAAGCAACAATGAATAATTCTTCTAATTAGTAATAAATACAAAAATTTTCTCAAAAATGTCTCTAATTTTTTTTTACATTTTTCCGAAGGTAGTGCTAATTGCACTGTTAAAAAAGATATAAAGTTAATTTTGCTGTATTCTTGTTTGTTTATTTTTTTTTTCAAAAATTACACAAATTATATTTTTTAAATATCGTTTATGCCGTTAACATATACATTTCAACCGATTTGTAAACACTATTGCATTTGCGAGTTAACATACCTCAAATGATTAAATAAAGTTTTTCGAAATCAAAACTTTTGTAAAAAAGAGCTTCAAAATTTGCAAGTACGCGTATACGCTATTTTCTTAAAAACTACAAAATATTCGATGAAAATTGCCATTTACGACGAGGTTTTCTTGTTTAATATTCTTAAAGTAATATTTCCGTTCTGCTGTTAAAAAAACAAAAAATTGAGAATAAAAAAATGGAGCAAGGATGGGGCACCACCGTTAAGGCAGTTCACACCTAGGTAATTAGAAAACTTTTCTACGGAAAAGTTTATGCCATTCTGTAACACCACTAGTTATGTATAGAGATAACTTCCTTTAACACGTGATATAGCCAGAATGTTTTGTGAGATATGTGTGTCCGTTCGACTGTAGGCAACGTCTAAACCGTTATGCCTATTTTCTGCAAAATTGATATTCCCCAATCGATTCGAACGAACTTAAGGCATTGGAAGTAACAAATGGATATTTTGAATTTTGAGGATATTTTACATAACGCCTCAACATTTTCAAAAGTTTCTCACAATTGGCTCTATTTTTTTATTAACGTTTGCCCTTTAAATAGTGTAAAGGGCGCCCAAAAGAAAGGTGCAGGTCTCGTGTAAAGCCTCCCCTTCCACTCCGGTGCATCACCCGCCAGTTGTGTCCTCGACGCGGCCATGCATTTCCTTGCTCAGCAGCGGTCGTAAACAAGTATGTCCGCTCAGCGTGAGCAGAGCAGAACAGTGCGAATCTAGTGAATGGAGTATGACGACTCATCAACCGCAGGCCGGGCAATAAGCCAGGCCTTACGTCTAGGCTGTCCGAGTGACGCCGCGTCGTTGGCAGATAGGCCGACGTTTCGCCTGTCATGTCGTAGGCTTCTTCAGGGTAGTGACTTGGTCACTACCCTGAAGAAGCCTGCGACATGACAGGCGAAACGTCGGCGTATCTGCCAACGACGCGGCGTCACCCGGACAGCCTAGAAGTAATGGGCTCGAGCCCCTGTAGCCTACGTGTACAATAAGCCAGGCCTTACCATCGCTCATCGATAGTGATTACTGACGATATCAACAGTGCCGTGAATCTTATGCAACAAAACACCTCATCAGGAGAAGTTATGGATCAAGCCGCAGACCAAGCCTCGCACCAGCCAGGGACCGAGGACAGTGCAGCGGCCAACAACCCAGCACTACAAGACCCCAGCGCGTAGCAACTCGTAAATCAAGATGGAAGCAACCCAAAAAATGGTTAGTCAGTGACTATATAAACCCCCAAGATCCCAAAAGATTAATTTCCGATCCCAGTGCAATTAGTGATAAAGAATACAGTTACGGAGTGGAAATCAAAAACAGGTTCAGTGAACTTGAAAAACTATGCCAACAGCTAGAGGAAAAACGTTTCGAATACGCTAAAGAAACTTCGGCCGGGCACAAAGCAATATCAGAACAAATTCCTCATATATGGAGCCCAAATATATAATCTCAAACAGTTTATAACAGAACTCAAAACCAATGTTACCAATAATTTCATAACAGATGTGAATAACAATAAAATAAATATAAGTGCAAATAACTCTACAGACTTCCGGAAAATAATCAAGTCCTTTATTCAAACCCAACGAAAATTCCACACATACAAGAACCCGAACAATAAAAAGATTTCCGTTGTCTTAAAAAATCTACATCAATCTCTAACTGAACAGGATATATTTGAAAACCTTAAACAGCACCATTCCATACTACCAACTTACAAAAAGAAGGAACACCAATACTAGTGGCCGCAGCCGAATTTAACGGTACTGAAACACTGGAAACTACACTACAAATAAACCAAATGTGCAACCCTCAAGTGATTACAGAAAAGCGAAAAAAAATAAAGTCCTGTTCAATGTCAATGGTGCTTGGGCATACAAAAATAACTGTAACATCCCAATCAAATGCCTTTTGTGTCGGGAGCCACGATTCAATGCAGTATAAAAAAATAATGAAAATCCCGTGTGCGCGAACTGTTTCTGCGGTCGCAAGGCCGACGTAAGAGACTCAACTTATATTTACTACAAGGGCGTAATAGTCAGGAAAAACATGGCTGTAAACAAAATCAATGGAAATATTGGCAAACCATTGAATCCTCCTCCTCCGCCCAATTAATCACAAATTCACTTCCCGCAATTACCAAAGACCAGCTCACCAGAAAATTTCAGACACATCCCCAACTCAAATCCTCCCCGTTCGCCACCCCGACAAAATACCCTTAACGGAAATCATCATAGACCTAGCATACCTGATCTCAATCAAATAATCCTATTCTCTCCACAAGCATTAATTCCATTACAACTTGTATAATTAATTTCATAAATTCATTAATTCCGACAATCATTGGTACCACTCAAAGTTCGATGTCAGAACAGCCATGGCAAAATAGTAATAATATTATTATTTATAATAATAATAATATCAATATCAGTAAACTGGACTTATTAAACTGGAATGCCAACTCTATCACTCATAATAAAACGAACTAATTCACTTTTAACATTACTATAATGTCGACATAGCCAGTATTACCGAAACACACTTAAGTAAAAACCTCAAACTGTTTATTCCTAATTACACAATACTTGCCATACATACAATTTTTTGCCTGACAGGCAGGCAAGAAACCAAAGGAGGTGGAGTTCTCACAGCCATAAAATCTAGATAGATACCAACACAATCTAACAATACTCTCAAACACACCAGGCTTACAAACCGTAGCAATAGAAGTAATCATTATTAATAACATTTGGAAAATAATATCTGCTTACAAATCTCCCACCACCTACATAACTAACACTAATATACCAAATCTATTCAATTCAACAGAAAAAGTTTTACTTTTAGGAGATATCAACGCTAAACACCCAAATTGTGGGTGCCGAAACAAAAATTGAGACGAAAAAACATTAACACAAATAATAAATAATCACAATCTGAATATTTTATCCCCCTGAGAACCGAAGTTCTTTCCATTACATCGAACATGTGAATCTGACATTCCGGAAATTGTCATAACCAACACCTTCAATAATTTCTACACATCAGTAATATTTGAACTAGATTCTGATCACATACCTCTTATTATCTCGTCACGACAACACCACAACACGCCCCAAGCCCAACACTTAACGCACGTAAAATAAACTGGAGAAAGTACACACAGACAATAAAACCATCAATACCCAGAATAAAAATCTTAAAGAATCCACTTGAAATAGACGTCAGTAACAGCATTAATCGACCTAATCAATAAATCAATTTTAGAAGCACAATGTCCCACTACAGGCAACAAAGCACAAAGATAATACAATAAACTGTTTCCTGGCATATTATTCACAATGAAAGTTCAAAACAAAACAAGAAGACTGTGGTATAAACTCAGAACACCTGAAATAAAGAATGAACATAATCACCAATATTTGTTAAAGTACTAATAAATAGTTACAACAATCAGCAATTCCACGAATTTATAAACTCACTAAGCAGAATCTATAATTCTAGAGGTAATTCACAAGGTAAATATTAAAGAATAAACAAATACCCCTACTAAATATACCCATCGGTAAAGCCCTCACATCCGTTACAAAGAATAACTCGCCAAATATTTCGAAACAACGTTTGTAGTTAATAACACCAACTTCCACCCAGAACATAACAAAATCACTCAAAATAGCAAAACATATCCGTATGGACCACACCACAACATACATTTCTCCTCTCCCGCATATATTAAAAAAACAAATTGAAGCCCTTCCTAGCAAAAACCACCAGAGCATGACAATATAACTAACACCGCAATAAAAAATCTATCCATTTCTGCAATAACGTACTTAAATTTATATACTAAATTATATATATATATATATATATATATATATATATATATATATATATATATACACACACACACACACACACGCACATATGCTCTTGCTTCAGAACAGGTTACTTTCCCCAATCATGGAAACGCGTATAGTAGAAAAAATCAAGAATGAATGCAAAAGACATAAATAGTTATCGCCTATCTGCTTGCTTACTAGCTTCTCAAAAAGTTTGAAAATTAATCCTAACTAGACTCAAACATCACTTGAAAGTAACTAACTCAATCACCAAGGAACCATTCAGTTTCACAGAGACGTTATCTGCACAACACCAACTGTTAAGACTGACTGAATATATTTACGCCGCCTTTCAATCACAACAATATACCATATCACTTTTTAGACATAGCACAGGCGTTTGAAGCTTGTGGCACCATGCACTCAGTTACAAGCTCGTCCAAATAGGTACACCTCACTACTCACACACCATTATCAACAACTTCTCAAGAAATAGAACTTTCTCCGTCAATGTCAACCTCTCTAACCCCAGATGTATCAAAGCAGGATTCCCTCAAGGATCACCCTTATCGCCAACGCTGTTTAATCTTTATGTAGCTGACATACCTAAATAAAAAAAAATCGTGGACGTCACAACACTGTACATCTCTGGCAACTTACTAGCAGTCCTCAGAGCAAAAACCCAATTATACCTGCACACAGTTGATAGCTGGGCCGTGAAATACAAAATACAGTTAAACTCCATCAAAACAGCAGCAAAAATATTCTCACTTAGACTATATACTCCCTCCACTCCGCTAACAATAAATATAGAATGGTACCCTCCCAACAAAGCAGTACATATTATTAAACCTCGATACAAAATTAAACTAGCGCGACCACATTGACTGAATATTATAAACCAAGGCAAAACTCCATCGGCTAAAACCGTTAATAAACAGACACAGTTCAATTCAATACAATACTGCCATAGCAGTATATAAAACCATAATAAGACCCACAATTACCGCCTGTCCCATATGGATAAATGCCGCCAATACAAATATCTGAAAACTCCAAATCATTCAAAACCAATTTCTGAGAACCATTACTAATACCCAATGGTTAATTTCCAATAATCAGCTTCACAAGGAATCCAAAATATAACCATTACATCATTACACCACATTATACCTTGCCAAAAATGTCTATCATAATATTCATTACATCCCAGCACTCTCCGAATACAGACTGACAAAAAACCCAATCCATAGAAACAGAATGAAAAATAAATATCCATTCCATGCATCCCAAATTAAATTCGCAAGCACAAAACCAGATTAGAGGACCTATGAGACTTCTCTGCATTGTATTGTATGTAAGCTTAGAATATGTTAGTGAGTCAGTAACAAACATTACATATGTAAAGTTTAAATAACTACCTATGTATTTACCTTCATAAAAAAAAGACCCGGCCGGTGGCCGAACTTTCGGGCAAGCAAGCCAGGCAGGCGGTATAAACTAGCCGTTTTTTAAATGGATATGAAAAAATGACCTACTGCACGTGCGAAGAGCAATACCAGAATCCTCCATTTTTGTACTGTTGTAGAAAAAATAATAATAATAATTAATAATTTATAAATGACAATTAATAATGAACTATGCTTTCGTCACTTTGCATCTCAATACGTTTTTCCCCACATATCAAACTAGTGATGCAATAACAAAGACAAACGGCCCCTTATCATCTGCAAAGGCAAACGGTCTCTTATCGTATTCGAAGGAAGACGGAAACATGTGTACCAGATAGTTTTATACTACTAATAGTATACTATCTGGTACACATATTTCCGTCTTCCTTCGAATTCATCATAAAATTGTTTGAAGCTCAAAATATCGTTCCGGTTTTAAACTGATTTCAAAAAAGAAATTGAACTAATTATTAAAATATCACCAATATTCCATCTCATCACATCTTATATTAGATATACACCCAATGAACTTCTAAGGTCTTCCGTAATTATTCCAGAACCGGAAAGAATGAGCAGAGATTACGCATAACTCGATTTTTTATCTCAAAACGGCGTTTGTCTCCTTGATTAAATTCACATGGTGAATCTGTTTCCCAAGTAAAATAGCCGAAGCTAATTTTAACTAGTGGTGCTACAAAATAGCACAGACATTCCCTTATGAGGTCTCTATTTCTGTTGGTCTGGGTTAGCTATTGCTACTTCCTTCTTTGCAAAGAATCCTATTTGAATATCTTGCAAGAATATTTTTTCGTGGTGCTTCCAGTTTATAAAAGTGATGTCCTCGTAGCCCGTGTTGTTGAAGTAAAGGATGTTCCGCGAAGATTTTCGTTTCCACCAGTAACCTTCTGTCTTGATGTTGAAGTTCCGTTCACTTTAATGTCTTAAATCCGATTTTATACCTTACAATGTTCACATAATTAATTATTTATGAATGCCTCTGGTGAACATCCCTAGTCAAGACTATTTTCATTCACAACGGCTAAATGTTCTAGTTAGCTTTGATGTGCCCGCATCGGCGACCAAATATCGTGTCCCAAAATCATTACCTTGGTGCAACATGTCATCTTCAGTTTCGTTTGTTTCAAAATTTTTTGTTACTAATTTTTTTACTCGCTGCAACTCGCTGCACGACGATCAATTCGTCTCGACCGTTACGTCTTTACTAAAACCTGTCGCCATTGGCTGTCTATATTCCATATATTTTGTTATATGAAAATACATGTTTCGACATAACAATTTATTTTCCACAAATGTCCACGTCCCAAATCCCAACTATGTTTATATTGTTCTAGGAATCGCCAATGTCCCGTATTTTTTGTTTAGTAGTCCTGTAACATTTCTACGTCATATCCCAATATTTGCATTTACTATGTCCACGTCCAATATGGCTACCAAATGTCCTCTTTGTAAATGTAGAAACTACTATTTTACCTGAGTCACAATTCCATATTACATTAATCAATAATACCATTGAGATATCTGGGTATGTCTCAATACAAAATCTATGCTTTGAAAATGTCAACATCAATGTCGCATCCCTATTCGTCTAGATTACTAGACTATACTACGTCGCTGTTAGCGTAAAGGTATCCTACGACCACATTCAAAGACGAAGATTTCCTTGGTTTTAAAACTCTTTTGAAATTTCTATATATTATAACGCACCGGAGTGGAAGCGGGAGTGGGGTGATGAGTTTTTCCAAATTTTACTTTACTTCACTTCATCCGATTTGCATGATTGACACGGCGTTGGATTCAGGGAGCCCGTCGTCATCGTGCTATAAGCACCCACTGAAAAAATGTTCTCTCTCAACCATGTACCTATGGTTACGTGTATTCCAGATGTAATGATCGATTTATACATTGTCTTCTCAAGGCTCTTGGATATCGCTCTGGGCCTGCTGTTTAGCTCTTCCCAGTTTCGGTGCGTGGCACTAGTGTGTTGCAAACGGAAAGTGGAAATGGGAGGGGGGAAGGAATCTCTTGCTACCCCGTACATGACGGTGTTCGGAATGATGGGAAGGGGAGGGGGAGAGAAGAGGGGAGATTTATAGATCGAGTTTATTAGGGTTGTCGTAGGAAGCTGGAATTTGGTAGCCGATGTCGGTAGGTGAGTAGTGTTATGAGGGTGGAGAAAGTTTCAGGATGTCAAAAGGTTGTGGAAAACATCTTTTGAGGAGGGGTGGGTTGTGAAGGACATTTTGGTGATGTCTGGTTTGTAGAAAGGCAGTAAAGTGGGTTTTCTTAAGGGTGTTGTCAACGTCTTTGTGTGCCGTTTCGTATATGTCTTTGTCAATCAGAGTTAGAGTGTTTGTCAGAGTCCGTTGTAATTTGTAAGCGGAGGGGTCAAAACGTGAGGCGTGATAAGCGGTTTTCAGTTTTGTTGATTTTTTGGTAGTTGGTTTTGGATGTCATTGCCCAGGTCGCACAGTTGTATGTGATTATGGGTTTTACGTACGTCTTGCTGACGTAAAGTTTTGTCTTGGTGAGTGTGAGTGGGTGCGTCAGAACAGGTGTTAGTGAATTCAGTCGTCTGTTGGCTTTTTGCGTAACTATGTCACCGTGTTGTTCCATAGTAGTTTATGTATTTAGTGTTTTGCCCAGGTAGTTATGGCGTCTAAGTCTTTTTGAAGTACTTGGGCCGAGTATGGTAGTCTGCTTTTTGTCACTGTCAGTGCTGTGTCGTCAGTGTAGATGTAGTCGTTGGTCTGCGGTGAGGTTGGCAGGTCGTTGGTGTAGAGGGAGAAGAGGATAGGAGAGAGGAAAGCTCCTTGCGGGACGCCGCCGAGGATGGGTCTGAGAGAAAAGGAGGAGGAGTTGAGGTGGTTGACGTAAAAGTTTCGGTCAGTAGTAGTTGGTAGCAGTAGGTAGTTTGTGGTGAGCGGGAGGAGAAAGCGGGGGATATGGGTGGTGGCTGTCCTTTCTCATTCAAGACGTTAATTGCTCTTGCTAATTTCTTCGAGCAATTTTGAGACAGCGGTTCAGTGGGTCAGTTCCCTCAAATTCTGCAAGTGCGACTGCAAATTCATTGCGAATTTGCACCTCTTAACTACTCTTATCATCCATACTTTCTGACATGCTTGTCCCATTGTCATCCTGAGTTTGCACAGCTGATATCTCCATTGCCCTCAGATTACTAGGTTCTGAGGAATTAAACATTTTTCTCACTTCTTCCTTGATTGCTTCCAAAACTGGTGCAGAGAGGAGATTTTTCTGAACAATTGCTCGACGCTGGTCCGCTATTCTTTGCTCACTAACTTCAGAATCAGGGAAACGGTGAAGAAATCTTTGATGTAACTTTTGTCGGTAGGCCGTAGTGTCAGTCTCCATTTTGGTAATGGTGTAGTATTCACGCATGATGAAGGTATTTATTTCTGTAGTCCACTTCATCCTTCTGCGTTGCCTGCCTGCGGCAATGGTCTCTGGAAGCAATATATTGCTTCTCTGGGAAGCACTTGCGGCAGGTGCAGCTGTAAGTGGAGGTGGATGGGTGCTGCTATGTTCGGCTGTAGTATATTCGGAGTTATCCCCAATCAGGGCCCGCCTGTTCAGCTCCTGATCACCACCGGCTCGCATGCTGTCACCTCCAGCGGTGGCTCCGAAGGTGCCTCGGCGCTCCCCAGGCAGCGGCTGCTTTTCCGAGGCCTTGCGACGCATATTCCGTGTCTTCATATCTACATGGGTGTGCCATCGCCCTGTTTGCCGCCAAATTTTCTGACGTTGCCCGTCTCCCACGTGGCTAAGTTCTCAATTGCTCGGACGTAGGGCTGGACTTTAGGAGACATTATTATTATTTATTATAATTATTATTATTGGCGTATAGGCCATTACTGACCACGCTACATGATTAACGTGTGTAATTCTTTCAGGATCAGCTTTTCAGCTGAATCCTTGGATTACAACAAGGTTGTTACACCTAGAAGTGTGATTATTAATCGATTAGGATGTGATAGGATATTGGTGAAAGGTGATCGTGGACTTTTTGAACCATCCCAGCATTCGCGTTATGACCGAGGGAGACCACGAAAACCCCGATCAGAATGGCCGGCCAGGGAATCGAACCCGGACCTCCCGATTACGAAGTCAGCGCGCTACGCACTGAGCCACTTCGCTGGGTTATTTATTATTATTATTATTATAATATATTTTGGAGGAGGGGGAAATGCGTTACGCATACCGGTAAGTCCGGTTATGTGGGACTCTCCAGCGTGGCATACCGACTAAAAACTAACCTCATCGATTCACATGGGCCATGGTATCTTCTGCGCGGGACTGTCGTTGAGACATTCACGCAGAAGATTGGCTGAGAGCATGAGTTTTCCTCTTCAGATGGTCGCTATTGTATTTTAGCTCTCTCTGCTCTTTGTAGTGGTTTTCTGTTTTAGTACGTGAGCCACGAAATCTCGTACTGTTTTCCAGTTGTCTCTGGTTTGCAGCATAGTCTGGGCTGTGTTTGCACGCGTTAATTCCCGTCGCAATTTGCTGTAGAAGTTTCTTCTTTCTTCCTCCCAAGCTTTGCAACTATATATGATGTCCATAGAGTCTTCTTCATGACATAGAGCGGGCTTTCAGCGATTTTAAATCTGAATAGATATGCTTGAAAGTTCCCATGCCCTGAGAAGGCTTGCGTCAATTAGAAGTCCATTGTGCCATGGTTCCTGCTGGTCCAATCCTTGATGTTAGGGAAGAGTCTGTGTGTCCATCTACCTTTGTACTACAGGTCCCATCGGTTTTGCCACTGGTGCAGGAGATGGTTTCTCAATTCCGCTTTGATATTGTCTTTGTGACAGGGTTTGTTTGTCTGCTGTCGTCCTCAGGTAGATTGTCCTCCTTTCCTGGGCTACAAGGTCCACCGGGGAGACACTGGCCAGTACAAAGGCTGCACTGGCGGATACCGTGCGATATCCTGAGATTATCCTTCTCTGGATCTGTGTGAATATCCGTCGAATAGACTCTTTAGTTAGCGCATCTGCCCACACTGGGGCGGCATACAGCATTTTTAAATGCACTAGGGCGGAAATTAACCTCATTTTGCTTTCACTGGGACCTCCTGAGTTCAGCATTAGTCTGGAGAGATTTGATCCAGTCTTTGCAGCTTTTCCTGCTAATTTTATAATGTGGGGTCTGAAGCTCAGTAGTGAATCAATTTCCACCCCCAGGTATGTAATATGCCGTTTCCATTCAATAAGTTCCACCCCCACTCCGATCACCGGGGGGGGGGGAAATGCTCTGCGGTTTTAATCAACACGGCCTCCGTCTTGTCAACAACCATATGGAGGTTTCTTTGGTTCAACCATCTTTTAACCCTGCGAAGTGTTTCGCTGGTCTTCTTTTCCAGTAGTTCCGTGTTGTCACTATGGCATATGATCAGTGTGTCGTCGGCGTAGCCTATGAGTCTGGAGTTCTTTGGGAGTTCGATATTGAGCCGGTCGTCATATAGGATATTCCACAGTAAGGGGCCCAATCCTGATCCCTGTGGAACACCGCACGTCATGTCTTTCTCAATCCTATACCCGTTAGTGTAGATTATTGTCCTCTCACTGAGGTAGTCCTCCAGGATCCTCAATAGGTATTCAGGGATCTTCCTAGCTACTAGGGCTTGTATGATGTCTTTCCAGCTGGCTGAATTAAAGGCATTTTTGATGTCAATCGCAACCAAGGCACAAAAACACCTATTCTTTTTTGCTGATTTTGCATGGAGGACTGCTTCTGAGATCGCCTCTATAGTCGAGAGTCCTTTTCTAAATCCACACTGTCTTGTTGAAAATTGGACATGTCTCTTTAATCGTAGAAGGAGCAAACCCTCCAGTAATTTGCTCATCGTATCCAGTAGGCACAAAGGTCTGAACGATGACGTCCGAATGCCTGTTACCTTTCCGCATGAGAATTAGCTTCTGATGTTTCCAACCCTTATAGAATTTCCCTTGTTCAAGACACTGGTTAAAGGCTTTCAAAAGGCATTCTGGGTATTCTTTTACAACTATCCTCAGGATCACGGTCGCAATTCCGTCAAGCCCCGGTGCAGTTCCAATCTTGGTCTCCTTCGTCGCCTGGACTAGTTCATCCATCGTGAAGCGGTTGGCTTCGTCGCAGAGGTAGTCAGAAGATCTGCTCCTTACCCAGCATTCTCTACTAGGGAAAAGGTCTTGGATAATTGCCTTCACCCATTCGGG
>BOPP01000232.1:262816-293101 GCA_017312745.1 Gryllus bimaculatus | reverse complement strand
TTTTAATCTCCGATTTTAGTATTTTGCGGGCCGTCTTGTAATTTTCCCTCAGCAGAATGTCCGTTTTATCTCTTGTTGCAAGTCTTCTAGCTTTAACACATGCTTGACGAAGTTCTGCAATAGTCGCTGTCCACCAATACACCTTCTTTTCCCCATTCCGGCTCCTACGTTTGGGCATTGAGATGTCACACGTATTTTTAACGGTTTCGCATGTTTCCCGTACTACCTCTTCGAGGGACTCTGCACTTTTCCTATTACTCCACCCCACGGACTCCAGTAATTTAGCTTCATCAAGGAATTTTATGGCATCAGCTTCTTTTAGTTTTTTCGTGTTCCAAGATGGACCGATGTTTGGCTGATTCCTTCTTCTAGTTGTTTCCTGCGAATGAAGTAACGAATTCAATGTAGCGGTGATCGTTAAGTGTTTCAACGTCGAGAACCTGCCAATCCAGGACATTCTTGGCAATCCTTGTGGTTCCTATTGTTAAGTATATTATCGAAGAAACTGCGCCGCTTTGAAATGTACATGAGCTCCTTGTGTTTAGGACTACCAGGTCCTTCCTAGCCAGAAATTCGCAAACAATATCGCGTCTGCGATCAGTTCTGCTTTAGCCCCATACCGGGGACTTGCTGTTAAAGTCTCCAGTTAATATTATTTCACTTGGGGCTGAGTTTATGCTTGCCTCCAGTTCATCGATTTCCTTCTTAAATTTATCTATAAGGTCGTTGGGGGAGAAATAGCAACTATATATTCTAATGCTGGCCATTTCTACCCTTGGTTTGTAACTTTAGAGACTCTTATTTTGGAGTTAAGTATTATAATTCCTGCACGTCTGGTCGTGTCCTGGTAGAGGGATATGTCGTCAATATCGTGCTGCTCACTGACCAGTAAGACATCCACCTGTCTTTCCCTTGCCTTTGAATGAGAAGACCTTGGGAGGCCTTCCTTTGCCTAAATTAATTTGTAGGAACTTAGGCATTCTTTGTTTTACCGAGTTTCCTTACTTCTGCAGTGAAGGAAGGGCATTTATAACTACCCAGCATACGATTGTCTTCTAGGTTTTGGTCTTTGCAGACAATACATTGAACTGGTCCTCTGCAGTCCTTGACCAAGTGTCCCTTTTTGCCACATTTGTAGCATACTTCACTTCTGTCGAGGCCCTTGCAAGAGGTGGAGATATGGCCAAAGCCTCGACACTTAAAGCATCTGCTGACCTGGTGCTTCATCCTAACGTGGCAAGTAAGCCAGCCAATCTCAAAATTCTCTGCTTTGAGTAGAATTTCTGCCTGGCGCGAAGGGAGCAGTGCAGTCGTTACCGGACTGCCTCCATATACCTTGTATATGGAGCCCCCCGGCTCCAGGTCGCCGGGGGGAAGTCCCCCGTAATGCGTGTAACAGGCTCATCTACGGTGACAGACTCATCAATGTTCCTTAATTCAATTAAGGTTTTTGGGTTAAACGTATTGATGTTTACCCTGTCTCCTATTGCACGGGTGATTGCTTCGTTTAGGGAAGTATGGTCACAATCTTTCTCCAGGACTATCAGGAGGATTTTTACGTGTCCTCCTGATCGTCTGGATATTAGCGTTGTGTTGCTTCGCGTCAACCGCTTCCTTGATTCTTTTGAATATTTCGGCATATGATTGCCCTTAGTTGGCGGTCGGTTTGATGGCCTGGTTGGTGGGTCTTCTGATCCTTGCCTTGGGGGTTTGATTGCCTTCTTTGGTAGAATTCTTCTTTTTCTTCACCGTCTTCCTGTGTTCCACTTTCTGCCAGTTCTCATAGGGGTTTTGGATTGGCTTTTCAGTAACCAGCTCTATGACTTCCTCCTGCTTGTCTTTCTTGTCTGGCCTCTTGTCTTGAAGTGGACTTGGAGCTTGTCTCTTCTTCTGGGACTGCTGTTTTCACCGACGTCTCATTTATCTGTTTGCCGAGTTTGGTATTCTCGGCCTTTTTTCATTCTCTAGGAGGACTATTTTCTCATACATCCCCTTTTGGTCTTTAATGTTTTCCCACCTATTCTTTAGAGCATCCACCTCTTCTAGAGATATAGCCAAGGTGTCCATCACTATAACTGGGTTGTTTTTCAGGATGTTGCTGCTGCTGATAATTAATTGACTTTGTATAGGGCAATAATCTCCGAATTCTCTTCCAACAACTTTTGATTCATCACCCAGTTATTTGATGTCCAGCCCCTCGCATTACTATTCCCTGCCGACGTGGGCTCTTCTTGGATCAGGGTTGCCTTGTCTCCTGTGGGTACACCAGTTGTCGTGGGGGTACTTGGAGGTGATCTCCGAAGTTTTGACTTCCCAGAAAAGGGGTTAAAACCTGCTTTCTCTATGCTTTCGCTTGTCGCAGTATAGTATTTCAGAGGCGCCAAGCGGTCCACGTCTCTGAGATTGCAGTCGCTGGTTGACGACCTCCGGGGGCCTGCTTGCCCACCCCGACTGCCGGTACTGGGGCTCTGATCCCCTGCACCGTAACGGTTTGTCCTGAGGGACCTTCCATCGTGGGTTTCTTTTCGGAGTCACCTTCCCCTAGCGTTTTTACGCCACTGCCAGCGTCTGGATTTGGTCCACGGGTGGTATTTTATTTCCCACCTACCCTCCGGCGTGGCCGGTAAGTGCATTCCTCGATCCGCCACCTGGGGACGCGTCCGATAGGAGACCAGCAACTCCCCATTATTATATTATTATCATTATGACATTAATAGATACTTTTTTCGTCCGATCCAACGTTGCCCCGGCTGCTCAGCCCGCAGATTCCCTAAAGGGAGGCACGCGTGATAGGGCCAACTCTAATCGTAACACTACATTTAAACACATTGTTTCATTTTTTAAAGGTGGTTTTAATATTCCCTTTTGAACGAGTTGAAGCATCTGGCTAAAATTAATCCTTAAAACAACCTCATATCTAACTTATATGGCCGTACGGGCCAGAGTTCATCATCGGCTACCGGGCTGTGTCCTCCCCGGCGATTACGACTTTTCCCGCGGGAGCGGCAGCCCCGTGCCCCGGCGTGGTGCGATCCGCGGCAGGCTCTGTCTCACCTCTCCCTTTTGCCCCAGGTGGTGCAAAGCGGCCGAGCGGCAGGCGGCGTCCTTCCAGGTGGCCACGGCCTTAGTTACGGGAGCGGCGTTCGTCGACAGGATGCGTCTCGCCTCAGCCCTTTGTGACTCTGGGCTCGTGGTTGGGCACTTTCGCCAGTCATGGCCCACTGCGTTCGTTCAGGGTCTGCGACCCCAGAGGCGGTATGCGGTGAGGCTATGCGGCACTGTATTCGGAAGGCGGCGCGGCGGCGATGCGGCAATGCACCCGTTGGCGTCCCTCTGTGAGTCAAAGCAACTCGCCCTCGCCACCACCTCGTCAAGGCCCACTCTAATCGTCTCCCTCATCGGAATAAAATGGCAGAGCTAGCGTCTTGCAGTTTCCTCCTCGGCTTCGCGGGTCACGTGGCCTTCCCCCGCTTCAATTCCCGCGATTGGCGGGTGCGCGTCACGCCGTTCCTTCCGCCAAATCGTGGCGTTGTTGACAGACGTCCGAGTCTCACCAAATTCTTCGAAACTTGAACGTCATCAAAGTTTCCAGAAAAGGGTGCAATTGCGTTACCCGTCTCGGAGAAATGGCGTCCGTATTTTCCGATGAGTCACCGCATGCGGCCGGGCGTGGGCTGCGGCGAGACAATAGGGATGCATACCTCAGCGTCCCTGACGCTCCGGAAATGCTTGCAGGTAGTGAAAAACTGCACGTTTCCTGGCATCTTTCGCAGCAACGTTATATTCAATATAATTTTATAAAACACGCATCGCCTCCTGACGCGTGCGACCGTCCCATTTCACTATTTAAAATGTAAAATAAAAATTATGATAATGAATAGTCTTAATATGAACATATTGATTAATGTTTTCGTTATAAAATAACTATTAAAATGCATAAGTTATCTAGAACAGAGTTTAAATCTTTTGGTTCTGAGCAATTTCATCCTAACATTGTAACATGTGATTTTGAATGAACATTATAGAAACTTCAGCAAATTTATGAATTGAGAATATATTCACGAACATCAACCTAATAGCTTTTGTTTTACGACTAACTTAATGCCATAAGGATGAAAACGATTATTATGAATTAGTAGAATAATATTTAAAACGAACTGCAAGTATTGAAGAATTAATGGATGCGTTTAATGCAGAACTTATAAGAATGGGTCAATATTATGCTAAAGAATATTTTCATAGAAAGATTAAATTACAACAGATGGACAACAGAATTGAGTAAATCTGATTATGACATGCTACATCCTGACATATTTGTAATAGCAATTTTAACTAATAACTATAAAACTAATATTAGTGGTGAAGTAAGAGGTGCAGCGAGTAATGTATTAAATTAACATTTACGCCTTCCAAAATTTATTCCCATCCTATTTCATAATTTAAATTATTATTCTATATTTTTTCATACATTATTAAAAGAGCAAAATTATCCATAATTAAAGATTACACCAAATACGTAAAAAAATTAAAATTCTCTAAAACAGTACTTGTAAGTCAATTGCCTAATCCATGTCTTATGTGGATATTGTTTAAATGAAAAAATCAATGTTATAACATGTGGGGGAAAATTCTTTGGTCAATGAAAACAAATCATACCGAAATGATCCTCTGTGGATGATATTATTGAATTAAGATATATTGATACATATAGATTTTTAAATACAAGTTAAGCTGAAATGAATAACGCATAGTGCTCTCATTGTATATCTAAAGAATCTATACAAGTAAAATTGTAACCTATCAACGCAAATGGTAGATTAAACGCTGATACATCATTTAAAATGACTAATTTTCAAGTTTCTAAACCAATTGATAACAAGAAATGTAATAATATTTGTAAAATATTGAAAAATGAAGATATACATGTAGTATTAGGGTATAATCCTAATGACAGGTTTGATAATTATGACATTAACCAAGAAACAAGATAGATTGATCTGTTTTAAATAATAAAAGAGGTTTATAATTTGTAAAACTATTGTAGATTTTTAAATGTAATGGAAAAATATTGTCGATTATCACGGTTTATATCTCAAATTAGATTCTCTCTTATTAAGCTATGTGTTTAATAATTTTAGAGAAATATGTTATAAACAGTATAATTATGATCCTGTAGATAATGTAGCAGTACCACAATTAGCTGGTCATGCATCAGCAAAATTCACAGGATCAAGATTATACGAATTATATGAAAAACGATATTTACGCTATATTTTTAAAGTTTACAATAACATTTACACACCATTGTTGTTCGTAGATAATTTTTTAACCGTCGCATTGCTGAAAATGACTTTTCGCAAGTACATGGAAAATTCGGCACAAGTAAAAACTTCACCAACTTCTCGAGTTCATAGCACTAATGTAGAACCGAAGATTCTTTCGAAAATTTTACAATATCGCGGAGTGAAGTAATTGCATAAATTTGTTTCGATGCTGTAATTAAAAACATGTCGGGATGAAGTATAAGCTTACTTCGAACTTACTTAACTTACTAGTTAAATTCTTCGTCATCGTCATTTTGATTATAAAACTCCACAATAGCATCTACCTCAGAAGTCTTTCCAATTATAAAATTTTTCGCATGTATTTAAAAATGACATAGTATCAGAATCAAAACGGGTTCTAAACGACATCAGAACTTGGTCTCACATTTCAAAAAATATTTTTCTATAACAATAAGACTCATTAGAAAAATTATGTTCGGTTTCTGTAGACGAATATTTATACCGTTTAAGAACTTTCTTTGCTCGTTTTATTTCCGATTCATCAATGTCTAAATGTGCCGCTTCTTTGACAACATTATTTCATAGACTTTCAAATTGTAAATTTCGCATTTCGTTCATTTGATCTTCAACAATTTTAATCATTTTATAACCTTCATTTACGCACAACTCAAGTTTTTTAAGTCGGATGTTTAACATTTTGACACTTCAAAAATTGCAATCGAAATATGCAGTAAAATGAAGAAATCAAATGACATCAAAAATCTTTGAAATCCAGCTGCTTTTGAGGAGACGCTAGAGTCTGCATGTCTGTCGTATTCCAATAGTTCGAAACATGTTAAAGCAGCTTTATAATTGTCTCCTGCTTGAAGAGTTTCAAGAGATTTGACTCGCATACACCACCTAAATAAACAATGAAATTGTAAGACATTCATATAAATACAAATTTTAATATGTATACTATAACATTAATAAGATCTTTTACCTGGTTGGGCAAAATGGAGATATGATAAGACTCTTTTCAGATTGCTAATCGCTTTGGCGAATTTCTTAAGAAATTTACTGATTCTTTGAAGGTACCAATAGTTTCTTGCATTATAGACATCTTCCATTGCATCTTGTACAACAAGGTTAAGGGTGTGTGCTGTGCAATGAACAAATAAAGCACGAGGTTCTTTTTCAATTATAAGACTTTTCAAACCAGAAATTTTTCCGCTCATGTTAGATGCCCCATCGTAACATTGTCCTCGTAAATTATTAAAACTTAAGTCAAATCGCATAAAAATGTCTTCAATGATTTTCAATAAAGCATTTGATGTTGTTCTATGTGTCTGATAAAAACCAACAAAAATCACTTGAATTGTTAAATCGTCCAATACAGTCCGTAGACAAATTGATACTTGTTCCATTTGTGAAGCATCGGAAATTTCATTTACTATTAACGAAAACAACTTTGCGGACTTTATAAGTTGTAATTTTTGTCTTAAGATTTCTTTTGACATGCATTCCAATATTTCATTAATAATATCGTGATGTAACTACGTACTTTGTGATCTAGTTAACCAAGTGGCGATTTCCACCGAATCGTTGTATTCTTGGCTATCCGGGATGAGCCGGGTCTCAGTTAATTGGACTAACGTTTCGGCCATCTTGCTATGGCCTTCTTCAGAGCTATACTGCTCAGCAGTATATTCAGTATAGCTGCGAAGGCCATAGCAAGATGGCCGAAATGTTAGTCCAATTAACTGCGACGAAGCTCATCCCGAATAGTCAAGAATACATCGACTCCGGCCGCGGAAGCCTACGAACCCATATAAGAATCGTTGCTTGTCTGTAAAAATTGTATGATGTTTGATTGTTCATTGCCACTTCCGCGTAACGCTTAACCTTGTCTTGCTAATAAAATTACAGCGCTAAATATTTTTTCCAAAGCAGTTTGATTGTCCATCATTTCTTTTTGTTTTTGATCAGATAATCGTTCACACTTTTATTTTTTGAACTGCATATTGCTTGTGCCCAAGATAAATTTAATTCCCCAGATTCGTGTTTCTTGAAAGCTATGACTGCATTTTTCCAACAATTTAAGCCATTTTAACGAACGCTTTTAAAGATACAGAGAGTATATAGAATTAAAGATACGTGGCAGCTAGAACTTGAATGAATTGGCAACTGTTTTTCTTTAGCTTCAATGCAAATTGAACATGTAGCTTTCATTTCCGCATTAAGTGTCAACCACTAATAAGTATTTTGCCAACGTTTAAAAGCAGCAGGTTATTTTTTATCCTGAAAATTAACGTAAAAATAATTATTTTAAATAAAATATAAATAATATTACCGTATTATAGGCAATTCAAAAAATGTATATACAACTGAATGCAAATTAAATTAAAGACTTGTACTGAAATTCAAAAATTAAAAATGTAATTTAAATTTATTATAATTAAACATTTCTCTATTTATATTTTATATAGAATTAATAATTTTTAAATTAAAATGTACCTGGAGTAGAATGGCTAAGAGTTTTCGTTGTAGTATTTTCTGGCTTATTTATTGTGCTGGATTGCATATCTGATGACAAAGTAGATGTATCCTAAATTAAATAAAATAAACAATCATACAAAATATAAATGCTTTTAACAAAACTATTGGTATATAATTTTGAAAATGCTAATACTTACCTTAGAATATGAAAAAAAGATATAATTGTTCCTTTTTCTTTCTTTTACTCATATTTATTGCGCAAATTGAAATTGAAGATAATGAAAGTAAACAATTAAAACACGTTAATTTTTTACTCAAATCTGAAGCACAGACGTAAAATCGTCGGCGTACTATGCCGAATTAACTTAGTTCGCTATTCGAATGTTAGCTATGTCAAAGAAAGACGTTTCTTGTTTATATGAGAAATGTATGTTACATTTTGATTATTTGACATTATGATTCGTAAACATAAACAATTATATCTCAGCGAGATAATCTCGCAGCGACACAGTTAAATTGTAATAATATTTATAACTACTGTGTATATTTTACAATCACAAAAATTTTCATTATTGCTTCAAAAATTGTATTATTTCTCTGTTTTCCAAAAAATTAAATTTTTATTTTCAATACTTTTGGGATATAGAATTCCATACACAGATATTTTCGGCGTATGGAGTGCTCCATACAATCAGCGCCCCCCCATGCGTGGTGGTGTATCTATGGTTTCAGAGATTGAACGCAAATTATTGAGAAAGATGCGAATGCATTGATTGATTCTCCACAGATTGCCATTGCTTCCTAAAATCTAGTCGGCCGATTTCATAACTAATACCCCCACTCTACCCTCATTTCTTCACTCCATCGTTCAAGAAAAGTTGCGTAATATTTAGATGCATCTTTTTTCAACAAATCCTTCATATTTTTTGCTCAAACTTAAGTTCGTCACGTCTCCGTGAAATTCTCTTTCTTTAGAAAACTCATTCATAAAAATTGGTTGCGTGAGAGAGCCGCAAACCTCATCTATACTACTCAAATATAAGCGGGAATAATTTAAATAATATAAACAGTAAATCATGAGAGGAAGTAGCAGCTTCTAGATTATCGTATATTGTGCAAACTATGTTTATAATTTTGTTCTATAACAAATATTTGATATAAATTCCATCTAACAATAAAACTAAGCAATTTGATTCCTGCAGTACTTAAATCTTTTAAACAGCTTTGCCTGTCTCTCGTTCACTATGCCTGGTCAGCGAGTATTACACCTATTACACGAAATAACCGATACACTGATACGCGAAAGTTGGGGTAGGGCGAAATAAATGATCCTACAAGGGTCTATATTGGACCTAGTCACATTTTTGAAACATGTCCAATTACAGGAAAGGTTTTAGCTGAATAAGGAAGTAAGAATGTTAACTCCGTGGAACGAGGAGCTTCAAAAGAGAAATTTTCTTTTCTTTAAAATTCATTGGAATCATTTTTCTATACGTCTTAAGGTTCAAGAGCTAGGGTCTGGCAGGTTGAAAACCTGGTGTTTTAACTAAAGCCTGTATACATGAAACATACTCAAAATAAAAAGATTTTATGTCGTTTTTTCAAGGTAAAATACATATACTGACTGGACTACAAGTAGATCAGTAGTATTATAAGAATACAGAAATTATCAATGTCTGGATTTTTTAACCTATTTTAATTTCGCGAAACATTAGCTCCTTCACTATAATTACATACAATGTATAATTATAATTTTTTTCTTCCAGGAAACAACAAAAATGACAGGAGTTATGCTTGTGGTTGGCTTTAAATGCAAATGTGTCCTTGCTTCTTGGCTTTATGTCCTCAAAAACGGACAATTCACACAGTTGGGTTGTTGCTTAAAATGTAGCAAGTGATGTTTCAATCACTGTGTAAATTTGAGATAATTTTCACATACATACAGAACTGTTTAACTAATAACATGTATAATCTAAGAAATGTAGGAATTGTAGTCTCGTAGCTATAAATTAGTGACTTTAATATTAATAATTCAAAAATATTATCTACTCTTTTTAAATTTAATGTTCTTACTGTACAGGGTATTGAAATTTAAATACATTCCATGAAAATACTAAAAAAATAGGAGCCTCTCTATAAAAAGTGTGTTTTCTTAGTATTTCATGATTGCATTTCTGAAAAAAATTGCAAAAATAACAAATAGCAATACACTAAGAAATGTGGAAAGCAGAGAGAGAAAATTTTTGTGAAGTGGATCACTTCAATGAGATTTCACGATGATGTAGCTGCTTTCTTTTTGATAAAGAATTAATTTGACTATTCCACTCGTGAAATTAAAACCAATAGTGCTTAACTATACATAAAAATTCCCCCAATCAGGGTGGTCTATCTCAAAAAGTTTATTGCTTTTTCTATCAGATTTTTCTTACCACTTCTACGTACTGGCTAATCATAAACTGTGACTCACCTATCTTAGGAGGAGGTATACATTGATTGCTATGTCAATGTCCAATACACAGCGTATGTACTACAACATAACCTCTTTGTTTTTAAGATAGCTATCAGTTATTTTCAATATTTGTCGCATTTTGGAACACTAAAGAACATAATTTCACTCGTGGAATAAACCTATTAAATACCACCCATACTTTGGAATTTCTGAGATAAATCCCCTCCGAATCCGGAATTTATCGGCAGTTTCCAAAGCACTCGTATTACCAAGGATAAATGATTTAATAGGATAGGATAAAGTATTTGACAAAGGATTGACAAGCCCTGAAGGCTATCGCTAGTAACATAATTTTAATGTATATACATAATTTACATCTTTAACTCAATAATAACATTTGTATATATTTTTATACATACATAATTTGCAACTTTACAAAGTAAATCCTAATGAAAACATTAACATACATAGTTTACAGGAATGTCAACAAAGATTGCACTCTGTAGACAATAATTGTAAATTAATACCTTTCACTCAATATATTGCTATTAAAAGAATAAATTTAGAACGTCTACCCGAAGTTTTCTTCATTATTCGGCCGTGGGCTGACTCTTATTTCACAGAGTTTGGGATAGTCAACAAACTCTGTACCGTATATCATAATTGTACCAAATGTTACAGCAACCATAGAACCCCAAAAAAGAAGATACAAAAGGCTCTCTGTGGTGTATTCTGTAAAGAAGAAAAAATATAAATTTTCAAGAACACTTTTTACAGAAAAAAGGAGAAAATGTGAATGAAGCTTGAGCTGTTTACATATTTAATTTAATCCTACCTGAAAAAGAAATGAATCAAAATTATATATTATTACCACAGGATTGGTCTATGGGCATGCACAACTAAAAACAAGAGAAGAGTTCTAAATATCTTCGATTAAAATGTTCATTACGTAATGGATCATACACTCATGATTTAAAATTTCGAATAATTAACTCCTGTCCTGTTTCACCCCACACTGGAGCGAGTCAAATTCTGTAAACTAATAATTTATTACCTTACGTCTAGTTTACGCTCCTTCGGTACAAATTTATAAATGTTGTGTGAACTCTCAATTTTTTTCTGTTATCATTGGGTTTATATTACCTCATTTCATACATTTCATACTGTAATATTACTTGTAAGTGAACATTTTCACAAATTATATTTCGGCAAACAAATTCAATGCTATTGCTCCATGATGTTCTAAGCTGAATTACTTCCTTTATATTAATTCACCAGAAAACAAAAATGGAAGAAAATAAAATTCTCCCCTCCAATACACATAAGATCTTTCAATTCTTTAGGAATCAATAAGATTTGTTGTTCATTATCCAGTTCTTATCAATTCTTTCGGAAGTTGGGACTGGGAGCTAAGCCAGGCAGGAAGCTAAATCCGAGATGAGTACAATAACTTTCAGTTAAATGTATTGTTTATTTTGACATTAGATGTATCTTGACATCATGATCCTCATTTCCCCTCCACCCTGCCTCCTTTTATGAGCTACATTGAAACAAAAGACAGAAGAGACGAAGAAAGCAAGAGCTATCAACTGTGACAATTCTATCTTTTATAATACATGCACAAATATTTTTTTAAAAGAAATAAATGTAACCAATTAATATTCTGACGCCTCTTGAAATTTTTAAGAAAGTATTTTTCCTAGCCAGAGAGACGAACTCAGGATTTGAAGTACGTATATCTGACATCGGTTTTGAAAAAGTGTCAGTCCTACAGTAAATAACATTAATTGTCAACAAGCATAAAGAAATTTTTTATTCAAAATGTATATTCTACTATCAACATGATTAAACACACATACAGAATTCCGAGGATAATATTTTTTGACGTCGTAGATCCATTTTCAAAATTACTCAAAAAAAAAAAAAAAAAAAAAAAAAATCATTTGATTAATTACACGAGAATCGGGAAAAGTATGCTTCATAATACTAAGATTTTAATTGATTCACAGCGTGGCTCTCACCAGCACAAGGTAACGAGGTAAGGCGACGAGAATTCTTTCAAAGTGCATTGAGAGCGACGGTCTCGTGACCTCTAGAATTATCACATAAGTAGTGATCGAGCCTGTGGATTGAATGAACTGAATAATTTGACGAGATATTCAGGGAGAAAAGTAACATAATTTATGTAGTTGAGACTGAGAGCAAACTATGCTCACAAATTGAACATAACTATTGTAAATTTTTTGACTGGAGGAAAACTCTTGAAATTCGTATATTTTGTAAAAAGTAAATTTATGTTTAATTAATTGGATTGTTAGTGAGGTAGATACCTTTTTATTATGATAAGTAAATAAAGATATTGTCTGGTATCGATATTTTAATTCAGCTTATGATCATTTTGTTTGCAGAACTTTGTTTTCGGCCCAGAAGCTGCAAGCTCTGAGGATGATCGCTACGCGATCGAAATGATCATAAGCTGATTTAAAATATTGATACCAGACAATATCTTTATTTATTTATTATGTTTAATTATTGCTTTGCCAAGACGTTCGTTCATGTGAGAGTTCAATGTATATAATTGAACTTGAGGGCTCTGGCTTAAAAGGGCGTACCAACTCGCCAAAGTGTGCCAGGAGAAATGCTACGATTGTTTTGAAAGTACGAGGAGGTTGTAGCCGTGGTTGGTACGTGCCGTTCCGAGTCGAACCAAAGTATCTCTACGTGCCGTGCAATTCAGCGTTGGATGTGGACTAGGAAGCACGTGTATCAAGAAAACATGCACGAGTAATACGAAGGCAGGCTGCCGACATTTAACAACCGAAGGTATTTCTACCATTAGTTATGTAATGCTGCGCGAAAAAGGGCGAAATTTCGGCAGAAAAACTCTTATTACAGTGCCCTGGTAACGAAAGCGGATACATGAAGTCGCTAAATTTAGAAAATAATTCTCGAACACGCGGATGCCGAAAAATAGATTGACGGCGAAAACGGACGTGTCTGTCCGTATTGCGATTATGCACAACAAATGCACATAGCACAAATGCTAGATGCAGATCATTCCCAATCAGTTCCGAAAATTCTAATGCAATATCTTTTACAATTACATTCGATTCTTCCCCGTATATTCTTAAAGCTTCCATATTTTTCTTCCCTAATGTTCTTTGAATCGATTAGAACTGCTCAAGCTCAGTCAAATTTGTGTTCACTTCTTCTTCTGCAATTGCTCTATTATTGGTTTTGAATGCGAATCTAACATTAAAAGGTGACTGTTTGTATGTTCATTTGAATAAGAAGTAAAGTGGAATAAGAATAAATTGTGATCACGTTTATCTGAAAATCGGTATTTTTACGCTTATGTAAGACCGTAAAAGTGAGTAGTCGAACATAACTTTCATTAACTTGAAATTCTTCAAGTTCGATAAGTTTCAAGGCGATACTGTTCGTAGGTTTTAGCAAATTTATTTTTAAAAACACGATAATAATTCGACCTTACATTATAGAGTAGAGATATTGTATCTCTCCTCTATGCTTTACATGCGCGATTTACTTGATACTGGGTTGCCAGGTGCTTCGAACAAACATCCGCCGTTAGATGGCTGTAAATCCGCCCAATAAAGAAAATTTAACTTTTCAAGCAGGAAATTTGAATTCGCATTAACAATAATATTTGCAGGTTTTTCGAGGTAGTGACCTACGAAATGCTTGATTCGTTTTATTTTGTTTTACATAAATTATTAACTAAATGTTCACATATGTTTTTGTAATAATAAGTTAGTGTAATAAGTTTTGTAATATTAAGTTTTTGTAATAGTAAGTTGTAATAATAATATCTTAATATTTAAAAATGGGTTATGGCTATTCTTATTATTTCAGCAGATGGGAGTAGTACTTTAGGGGATAAAATTATTATTTTCAAATGAGACCATTTTATTTATCACATCGAAATGGTTGTTGGATGACGGTAGCTCAAATTAAACGCAAGATTCATTGGCGAAGTCCACTTCCGCAAGTATCCTGACAAATTCCACAAGATTTTCGTCGCTGGCCTCTTCTACGTCCTGTGATTCAGGTTCCGATTCTGGTGTTCGGAAACATACCTGCTTGGTAAAACGCACAAACATGAGTTTTGTTGGTTTGAAACCAGTGCCACACTTTTCTGGTAGTGACACCGTACTTGCAAAAGACGACTAATTTTAAATGATGTGTTCTAAAATTAACTGCAAGTACTGCCAATGTAATATTACATACTCATTCTGTGCACAACAAAGACGCTCTTACTGCTAGAACACACACTACACTAAGAGGTCTCATAACTAACATTACTCACTTCTCGAAGTACCTTTGAACGAATTAATAAATTAGTGAAAAAGCATGCATTAATTAAAAAAACTAAAAAACCAAACTCATAGTGGACGACGTTGTTTAGTCGGAATCTGAACCCCCCCCCCCAAAATCGTACATGTTTCGTTGCATTTCCGCCCATTGGGCGGTATTCCGCGAAGTCAATTTTTGTTCCCAGAGAGCCGTTTTGCAGTCCAAAAAGCGGAATTCCACCCAATCTGGCTACCCTGACTTGGAAATTAAATTGTTCACTTAAAGATGTCAACATCAGCGTTGCCAACGTAGCGAAAGAGAATTTTTTCGTATTAAGCAAAAAATACCTTTGAGTTCTAGTATTTAATCAACGCCACCTACAGAGATCGATTTAGGAGGCGTTGGTTTAATTCCTGGCATTATCACTAAGATCACAGCGCCAAAACACGAAAAAAGACGGTTTTGGAAATTTCTTTAAATCTTCTTGCGGAATCCAAAAACAAATTATTAGTTTCCCATCAGGAGGCCGAGTCGCGTCGAATGACACGTCATACGTCTCGATTGGTACACGGGAAGTGGTCTAGCTGCCAGTGACAATCGCAAAAACATATCTGCACATCCACACACTCAAAAGAGTTTTATTGAAACACTGAATAGTGTTTATTTCAATTTGAGTTCAAAAATATCAATTTTTCAATCTTTCAAACTTTGGGGGTTTACATTTTCTATCAAAAAATACGATTATTTTGTTTAAAGAGCAATACGCACTTCAGTAGTGCCAGACTAAAACATTTTTTAAATGAAAGGTAAAATGTAAGTAAAACTGAAAATAAACGCGTTCAATTATTTTCAAAAGGAGTTGGCATAAGAGAACACATTAGATTATCCAATTATAAGTCAAATAATTGGCATAATCCTCTTCTCTCAGATACAGCTGTAAATATCAGACTCGTAAAAACCTCAAAAGCTAGCAGAGAGAAGATTAATTTCCAAGTACCTGTACTAGAGAGCTAGCAAGGTGAAGCCTTCACCGGCTATCTCTTACCTTACAACAGTTTAGGAGAACATGTTTCACGGTAAAATCCGTCTCGCAGCTATCGCAAGTACGGGGTGGATCACTGCAGAGATGATGTCCGTGAGACAAATGACAGTGACCCACCCGAAGGAGTGTCAGAATTATCTCCTCGCGACTTGAACCACGAAATGAAGACTAAGGCTTTATGGAATCATTGATTCTCTTGAATTTAAAATGAGTTCTGCTACTCTCTTTGCCATGCACTGACAATACAATGTTTGATAAACAGCCTGGCATCGTTTGTTGGGAGTGCGAGGACGTCTACCTCAATTTTCTTTGTGGCGAGCTTTGCTGCCTGGTCAGCTATTTCGTTCCCTATTATCCTAACGTGACCAGGGATCCAACAAACAACCAAATTATAACGACGAGCCAATAAATTATGGATTGGTGAATGATTATTGTCAGAGGGTCACAAGAAAAGAAGCAGAAAATAGTTTCGAACGAGCGTTTTGAATCACCGCAGATCGCAGCTTCTTTTAATGTTATCGATTCAGCGAACTTGAATGCCTCAAAGAGCGCATATTTTTCTGCAGTATAAACGCTGCACGAAGAGTCTAGTCGAAGACTCCGCATGGCAGTACAAGGCACACCCTACATTACCATTCTGGGAGGAACCATCGGTGTAAATGAAGTTTTAGCCGGGATACATGGATTTCGTCTCCTGGAATTCTACCAGAAATGTACTGGGGGAGTTGAGAATTTGGGGAAGTGTAATAATCTCAGGTCTATTTTAGGCCGGAGAAGCTTCCAAGGGGGAACCTCACTTCGGGGAGTTTTATATCGAGTTTCTGCAAGAGTGTGTCGAGACGATACCTAGAGGATAGGGTAACGATAGTTTGAGTTCGTACGATATCCCGTGACTTGGGTGAAGAACTGCTTAGCGCGAAGGAGTATTTAGAGCTGATACTTTCGTACTTTTGGAGCCAATTACAATATCTCGCCTTCAGCTCAGGGATGGTTCACCGGACTCGGCCCAGAGGCATTCAATGCGACTCGTGCTGTAGGCGCCTGTGCTGATCCGTATATCGGTATTGTGTATGGTATTCAATGACCGCAGGGTCGATGGATATGTTGACAATACATCCATAATCACAGATAGGACGGATAATAGTCCTATACAGGCGCGAAAGACATACTCGGTCTGCGCCCCATATCTATCAGTAAGAGAGCGAAGGTGTTTCAATGGTGATACACCGTGGCTCTTCAAGTTTTGAATGTGCTTTCGCCATGTTAAACTCTTGACGAATGTCAGGCCAAGGAAAGTGGCAGATTCGACGAAGGGAAGTTGACGTCCCCCCTCCAATGATCAGGACGATTCTGGGGGTGATATATTCTTCAGAAGTCCATGCAACTGGATTTTGAGATGGAGAACTTGAATCCAGTTTTATCACTCCATTCTTGCAATTTGTTGAGGACAAACTGTAGTTACGTCTCAATAACTTGCATAAACTTCGAGGAGAATATGCCAAAGTCAACGAAGAGCGATGCTTTCGCAGTCTCTTAAATTACTGATGCGACACTATTGATAGCAATGGCAAACAGTGACACTCAGAATTGATTCCTATGGAACACCGTTTTCTAACTGATGACGTGGGGATATCGTGCCACCAAGGCGGACGCTATAAGTTTTTCAGGAAAGAAAATCTAGAAATGAAGGGAGCCGTCCCCTAAGGCCCCAAGAATGCCGCACCTCCAGGCGGTGTCATACGCTTTCTCTATGTCGAAAAAAATTGCTACCAGGTGTTGTAGCTCGAAAGAAGTGGAGATGATGTCAGTGGCAAGGGAGACTAAGTGGTCCCTGGTTGACCTGTGCTTCCTGAAATTACAGTGAAAAGGTGTAAATAAATTCCTTTGTTTTAGGAGTCAGACCAGACGTTTGTTTACCATTTGGTCTAAAAGTTTGCACACACAGCTTGTGAGGAAGATAGGGCGGTAACTTGAAGGAATTGCTCCGTCCTTTCCTTTTTTAGGGATTGGAATAACAATTGCTTCACGCCAAATCCTTGGTAAATATTTGGTTCATCCTAAATCAAGTTGAAAATTCGGAGGAGAAAAGAACGAGCATTTCCCGGTAGGTCTTTAAGCATTTTATTATGTATGTGGTCTGGTCCTGAAGCAGAATCTTTTGCACAAGTGAGGTCATAGGAAAATTCATCCATGGAGAAAGGAGCATTGTATCTTCCTCCACGCCACTAGAGAAATTTAGTCTGTAGTTCTCCATTCTTCTTTTGATCTTCAGAAAGCTAGGAGAGTACTCGTAGTGTACGGAGCTGGAGATATGCTCATAGAGGGCAATTCGTCAGCTACATCTTCTGGTGAGGTGGAAGATTTCCATTTACCAGAGGCCCTGAGGCAGATGGCGAAAGAAGTCTTCCACCGACCTGTCGAACCTTTCGCCACACTACTTAGGGGGGCGTGCGGTAAGAAAGTGATGAAAGATAAGCTCTCCAGGCTCCAGCCACCTTACTTTCTCGTATGATCAATTTAGCTCGTGATTTTTTATAATTGATCAGATCATCCATGGCTGGGAACCTACTTAACATTACCAATGCCTGTTCCCGATCACGCACCGCAGAGGCCCAGTCAGTATTACACCATGGCATGGGAGGATGCCGTGGGTGACCCGACGACTTCGGGATGGCAATTGAGTCTGCATTTAGAACGGCATCAGTAAAATGAGCAACCATAGCAACGATACCGTTTGGGAGGTTTCTGAAATCCGTATATCTTTCTCAAATGTTTCCCACTCAGCTCGGTGGACGAGCAACATTTGGGCCAGGAATATCGAAATTGACCAGAATGGGGAAGTAGTCATCGCCATGCAGGTCACCAAGGACAGTACACTCAAAGATGGTAGAATATTTACTAAAACTGTGTAGTTTTTGAAGTGCATTGTGATAAAATTGGATGAATCCCGCTTTTAGAATTTTCTTCATAAAAACGCCCAAATTCATGTTGCTCGAGCTATTTAAAAAAAATGAAACCTGTCTGATATTAAAGTAAAAAACGTGTTTCAGGGCATAATTTGTGTTGGCAAACCTGATATTCGTGTGGAGGACCCAAATATCAAAAGTATGCAAAACTTTCCCCATTTTCTACCCTTTTACTGGACTATAGACGCAATAGAAGCCATCATACTAGCTAATCAACGACCAGCATACAATCACTGCAGTGTGCAGTATTAACGCTTAAAGTGATACACTTCGGCGACCGCTAAAGTTTCTCGGAAAATCAGTTTAAAAGTCACAAAACGCAGCTGTGAGGCTTTTCACACCCAATGGTGAAAATGATGACACTGACGCGTCCTTCCCGCCACTGAGATAACTGAAGCAGGTGCTCCAGACGGTGAGAACATTCAACCGTGTCTTCACGTAGCGTATTTCAGGTACACAGCACGCAGTAATAATGAAGGAAAAAGCTGATTTTGAAAAAAAAAAAATCATAAAAACATTGGAAGAATAAAAGAAAATATCTTCTGTAATTATCAGAATAAGTAAAACATGTAATATAGTACTAAATATGTAAAAATATGTAACAAATTGGATGTACAAGATAGATTTTCCGGGCTGGTAGGCCGTGGTCCAGTTGGCAAAGAAGGGCCAAACGTTTCGTCCACGTCTGCGGTGGACATCTTCAGAGGCGGCAGGGTCGCGGGCGCAGTGTCCGAGACGGCGGCTGGCTGGCTGGCGACTGGCGTCGCGCTCCGCGCGGCCGGGGCTTTTGTAGTCGGCAGGAGGGGGGGGGGCGAGAACACGACATCCGACACGACCAGACCCGACCGACAACACCAAAACGCTGACATCTTTAGAATTTTCGCAAACAACCCGGCGGAGCTACAAAAGAGAGCGGAGACGGAGCTCGCAAGGGCGCTGAGGCCGTCCGCTCCGTGTATCCTGCGCGAGACCGGCAAGGCGGCGAACTGCGGCGTGCACAGGGTCTTCCACAGAAGAAAGGGCACAAAGCATATCGCCCTAACCTTCCACGCACTGCCCCCGCACAAGCTCTCTGAGCTCTGCGACGTGGGGAATCAAGTGCGTGCAGGGCGGTCGCCGCTCACGGATTGCCGGAAGCCGCGCGGGCGCGCGGAAACGCGCTCCGCCGGGCAAAGCGTCGCCTGATCATGAAGACGTCACGGCGCCACGGACGCTTGAGTAAAGTCGGCGCCGTGGCGATTAAAAGGCAGTGTAGTGCTGTGGGTATGAATGAATGGGATTGTAAATATAGCCTAAGAATGAATGCGTGCGAAAATGAACAAAATAAAAGAAGAAACAAGACCAATACAAAGAACTAATCTGAACATCAATATGATTAAACAAAACAAACAATTCCCAATGAGGAAATGTAATTAATTTTAAGTTAGTTTATTTAAGTTACCGCCCTTGAAATCTGCACAAGCCTTACCGGCTGCAGGAAATATGTATTCCAAAGGTAAATAAATTCCCGCCCCTCCAGGGTAACTGGAGAGGGACAAAAAACACAAACACGCGTCGCCAGTCGCCAGCCAGCCGTCCCGAACACTGCGCCCGCGATCCTGCCGCCACTGAGGATGTCCACTGCAGACGTGGACGAAACGTTTGGCCCTTCAATGCCAACTGGACCACGGTCTACCAGGCCGGAAAATCTTTCTTCTATTGATTCCGGCTGTGAAAAGCTAAGATTCTTTATAAATTGGATGTGTTAGAACGGCGACGATTTTCAAAGATTATAATTTTGAGATCGGTAAGAAGAACGACCAAAATATGTAATTACATAAAAATCCGGTCTCTAATCATGAACTGAATCATGCACTTTACTGAAAATTGAGTTGAATTGAATTGATGCTGTATTTAATGTGGCAAGGATTTTTTCGCCCTTAAAAATCCATTGCTTCAAATTGACTCGCGAACTTGGGTATAACAACCCAATACGCTAACCGTTACACCAGCGCCACAGCACCGAATAAGATGTATGTGAATTTGTGCTAAAAGTTGACGAAAAATCCCGGTTTTCTAATCATATTTGTGTTTTTCCGCTGTTCTTCCAGGCTCTTGAAATTCAGATTATAAGGATTCCAGGGACGCTGGCCACCCTGAATTTTATTATATATACATAATTTATATATTTATTTTACATTACCATATTACATTACCCAATACATGCTATACGAAGAAAGTTCTGGAATTATAAAGATAATCTCGAAGCAAGCAAAAATATGACAATAAATAATATAATTCTAAGAATGCAAACAAACTATTTATCTATCACAGAATTCACATGTGCACAGATAAAAATCTCACAGATTTGTGATTGTGCCATGCAACTGCACGACTTGTATATGGCTTAGTAGATCCCGACAAGATGTTATATTTACCTGAAGGTGTAACAACGTTGGCAAAAAACATAGCAATAGCCACCAAAAGAACCAAGGGAAACTAAAACAGAAGAAAATTTGCAAATACTACTAAATTGCAATGAAAGTCTTATAATGTATTAAAATTCCAATATACACATGAAATAAAAAGTTATAAAAATGTAAATATTAACCGTGATATACTTCCATCCTTTTTCAACATCCAAAGGACATTGTTTAGTTACTCCTTCACCATCTTCTATAATATAATGTCCTAAAAACAGGTCAATAGAATCCTGCAAACGCAACAAATAATTGTAACTCGTGAGGTATGCATCTAGAAAAAAAATTAATTTCTCTACATATATTATACCTGACGGAATCCATCCATGAAATTATTTTTGTAGTATCGTGTAAGCGAATTAATTCCATCACGAAGAACACCCCATTTGGTACGTTTCCCAGTCCGAGTGAAGTCTGTTTTTAATGCTCCAGTACCAGAATATTCAATACTCAGCACATCAGCATTATCTGCCCACACTTGCTTGAATAACATTTCAAACCCCAATTGATCTTCTAAGCGTTGACCAGGCCTCAAAATACCTAATTTCTGAGAATTTAAAAACAAGTTAGGTAAAAACATATTATTTGCAGTTAATACATAAACAAGAACATTACGTAACTTACTTCCATAACATGACTTAAGCTTCGTCTTGCGAGCATACTTTGAACAACATTAGTACGATCCAAGCAGTCAATACAATTAGTTCTAAAAATGCCATCTTGTTGAGATACTAATGTTCCATCACGTGTGATAAGGAAATAACCAAATTCATCTTGTTCATGAGCTAATCTATCAGTTAAAATACTGAGCCTCTCCCAATGCATATGTCTGCATTCAGCATGAAAATCAAACGATTCATACCTAAAAGTAATCAACAAACACATTTTCAAATAAAAGTAAAAGGACAGCATATTAATTCAATGCACAACTTATTCAAAACAATGATTACAATGAAAATGTCATGACACTATCGAACTCTTGAATGCAAACATAGTTGCTTCTTTTTCATTCCCATATTAAAATTCAAGGATAATGTATTAACATTTAAACAATTGTTCTTTTTCTGTCATGTTTCCTTTATTAGAAAGTCACCAACCGGGATATTTATGTAATTTATTTGTACATTTAAGTAATTTATTCAAATCTTTGTCCTGCAGCTCCTTTAAGCCAAGATAAAATGTTCAGCATCCTTTTTACTTAGCACTAGTGTTGGCTACAAGGCAAAATTAAAAAAAAATAGTCAAGAGAACATGCTTGCCAATTGGAAAATGCAACATGAGCAATTTATTTCGTGACAACAAAATTTGAACTAGATTCTGAACGTGTGAATCAAACTTGTGTTTGGTAAAATGTTTTTACTAGGCTCTCCGGGTGACGCCGCGTCCATGGCGAAGTTGCCGAATTTTCGGTCGCCATACAGACCGCCGGACAGCCTAGTAAATACGGACTCCGGCTGCGGAAGCCTACGCTCTCACTTGGTAAATTGATTTTGGTACTTGAACTAACGTTAGATTAAATTACTTTGATTTTCCTTGCCAATTACGTATTTAATGTTGAACATACTTATGGATTTTAATAGTAAATATAATATTCAGCATTTGAAATATTTTAATTTAAAAAATTGGCGACGCTACAACACCAAATACTTGCTTTCATTACCTAGAATGGCTACACAATATTTTAACACTACATGAACATATAATAGTAATAGTAGTAGTAGTCGTCGTTAGTAATAGCAGTCGTACTAAGCACTAGTACTTTGTACCAGCAGCACTACTACTTAGTACCAGCAGCACTACTACTTAGTACCAGCAGCACTACTACTTAGTACCAGCAGCACTAGTAGTAGCAGCAGCACTAGTACTTAGTACCAGCAGCACTAGTAGTTAGTAGCAGTAGCACTAGTAGTTAGTAGCAGTAGCACTAGTAGTTAGTAGCAGTAGCACTAGTAGTTAGTAGTAGTAGCACTAGTAGTTAGTAGCAGTAGCACTAGTAGTTAGTAGCAGTAGCACTAGTAGTTAGTAGCGAGGTTGGCACCACTGGTCGCCGTGACGAGGTGTGTTGCTGTGCGATCCTCGCATGTTGCGGTCTCTCGACGTTATGGGCTTTAACTGCCAGTAAAGGTAAGAAGAGTGAATGCTTGAAGCACTCTGGCATCCCGATTTATGCTAGCAAAGCGTGGGGCTCCGTAATTAGGGAGTTATACGTGTTTAAATCGGTGTCTCTTGTTAGCGTGGGCTAGCGCCATCTTGTCCTTGGTGCGCGTCCTTGGAATTCAGAGTGCATTCTGCTGCCGCTGCGCGGCAGGGTCTTACACTATACCTACCGCCACTAGCGCCCCGTAAGAAGTGGACGTGAACTAAGAGGCTTGCAGCGCTCCGACCGGACCGGAGGGTGACCACAGAAATGGTGGCTAACCGTTGTGCATTGTCGCGGGAATCATGTGAAGCGAGTAAGGGCAGAGAAATTGGAACTGTAGGTATACCATCGGCAAGCGTGAAGGTCGTGTATTATCTGAAAAGGTCGATCAATGTAGAAAAGAATATATAAATCTCGGAGATGTAAATGAAAGTGCTGAAACAAATTCCCAGGATATGTATCTTGTCGTCTCACCGGGGGATGAAGAAAAAATGGAGTCTTATTTAACTTAAACAGAAATACCAAAACTGAGATCAAAGGAGGGATAGAAGACTCTTTTAGACCGGCATCTTTGTTAAAGACCCTGGGAAGCAAGCGGGTCCCAGTAGACCAGTCTATTCAATGCGACCTGACGACAGATAACACACGCTCTGTTCCCGACGACTCTCGGCCAACTGTACTTCTTGAAGAGACAGCGAGTTGGGACTTGTTCAGAGAAAAAATCAGAAAAGCCGATAACTTTCAGGAGCCGGAGGAACTAATGAGATGCATCTGGTTAGAAGATTACTTCCAGAGAACGAAAATGGTGTTTGGAAACCCTATAAAAACAAGAGATGGAGACATTGGTATTGTCACAGACGAACACAAAAACGAAGAAAAGTATCCTGAACTCCTAGACGCAGAAGATGTTGGTTCTAGCACCGGACAAATTAAGCATATAGAAGCATCAGAATAAAACAGGGAGATGGAAAAGAACTACCCAAGACCAGGATGGAGTACCAAATTACAGTGGAACCCGGAAAAGACAGTAATGAGCTCAGGGAAAGTCTCTACAACGCCACTACTCTACTGAAAGAACTGGCAATAGACCAAAATAGGTCAAACTTAATGATAGCACATGCCAATGCGCAACGGTCTGGATTTGCGGAAAACATTGGAATGTATCTTTGCAAATACAAATATAGCCATCCAGGTGTACACTCCTCAACGCCAACCTGCACCGAACAAGAGACAGCTAAAAAGGAAAGACCCGAAAGAACCTTCCACTGGATTGGTGGTATAATGCGAAGACAAAGAGACGACGTATGCAGGGCTTTTGATGGACATTAAAAATAAACTGCAAGTGACAGGAGCTCTAGACAAAGTGAACTCCGTCAGGAAAACAAAAGCAGGTGACTTAGTCCTTTCATTGAAAGAAGGTGAAATGGAAGTTAAAAGCATCATAACGGAGCAACTTGAGAGCACAAATGTCCGTATCGTAGATCATCGCAAAACAATACTACATGTTAAGCAGCTCGATGCAATAACAACAGCTTAAGAACTCCAAGAAAGACTGCGCGCGGAAGCAGGAAATAAAGACGTGACTGTCCGATCCATGAGCCCGGCATATGGAGAGACTCAATCGGCCACGGTTGAAGCAAACGAAGCAACTGCAGAGCACCTCTGTAAAATAGGAAGATTAAAGGTAGGAATGGTGTACTGCTTTGTTAGCAGAAGATTGGATGTCCGGAGGTGTCATCGCTCCTGGAGTTATGGACATATTGCAACAAACTGTCGCGGCGAAGACAGAAAAAACAAATGCTATAACTGCGGACACGAGGGACACATAGCTAATGTATGCTATGTGTACCTACAGTTCCAAGAACCCAGCTTATTGTCCTCTTTGTAAGGAAGGTCACAGGGCATGCACTGGAGTATGCAGGCCATTCGGGAAAGCTCTCAGACAGGCAAGAAACGCTCAACCATGATTAACGCTCTACAAATAAACGTCAATAGATGTAGATTGGTCCACGACATTTTAATGGAAGCGATTAGCAGATTAAAATTCGACCTAATACTCATAAGCGAGCCCAACAAAAATATTGCAAAAACTAAAGGGTGGTACCTTGATCGGAACTCAGACTCGGGCATCATAGTAACAGATCCCTCGATTAGAGTCACGGAGTATAGAAATCGCGAGGGATTTGTATGGGTCAACGTGGAAGGGCTGTATATTTGCAGTTACCTCTCGACAAACACACATATAGAGGTATTTTCTGAATTTCTGGACGCGTTCGAATTAGAACTTCGAAGGAAAGGCACTAATATAATAGTGGCTGGCGACGTCAAAGCGAAGTCCGCGGACTGGGGATCTCCAAAAGAAAACCCTAGAGGAAAAATGATTACAGATTTGGCTGCAGCAATTAATCTAATGGTTATGAACACAGGAACACAACCGACATCTGTAAGAGGCACGCAAACATCATTCATCGATATATCACTTTGTTCCGACAACCTAACAAACCGCATTTCAGAGTGGAAAGTCCTAGATGAAGAAACAGCTAGCGACCATAGGTATATAACCTTCAAAATATCGGAAACGCTGAAATCTACAGAACCGCGGAGTACCCCCTCTCCGGCTTTCAAACTTGACAAAAATATTTCGACGGTCTCTACAAGACAGTGCATACAGAAGGTCCAACTATACACCCACAGAATGCATGAAACGTCAACAGAAAGCATGCAAAACCACCAAGATCGCTCCAAGAGTCATCAAAATAGATCCTCCATGGTGGGGACCTGAACTCTCTGCACTAAGAAAGAAAGTCCTTGCCACTAGAAGAAAACATCAAAGGCAGAAAAGAACAAATTCCCCGAGCGAACCAAGACCTGATAGTCTCTATAAAAACTTAGAAAAGACACTCTGCAAAAGAATTACTCTAGAAAAACGGAAGTGTTGGCTCCAACTATGCCAGAATGTTGAAACAAATGTGATGGATTGCACGTAAATGAGCCCAGAGTACATTTGCCTTTAGAAAGAAGATTGGATATCATCAACGGTCTCTTTCCACAACACACCAAGAAAAAAATGGAACGTCGAAAATGACAAAAAGGAAATACCAGCTCTGACAGAGAACGAGCTCTGAAACGCCGCAAAGAAATTAAAAGAAGGCAAAGCACCAGGACCAGATGGAATGCCGCCGGAAGCAGTGAACATGCTGGTTGACGTGGACTTGGAGTACACGAAGCGTACCTTAGAAACATTATTAAAGCGAGGTACCTTCCCACGTACCTGGAAAAAGGCCTAGTTCTAATAATACCTAAACCTGCGCTCAAAAGCTATAGACCCATATGCCTGCTGGATACTCTCGGCAAACTGTACGAGCACGTGGTACTAGGGATACTAACAGAAGAAATTTATAGAACAGGAAACTTGGGCGACAGACAGTAGAGCTTCAGACAACAAAAATCGACGCATGAGGCTTTTGACAATGTTCTAAGTACAGCGAGGAAAGCTAACGACAAAGGCTTGCTGAGTGCATTAGTACTCTTGGATAAAAAAAACGCATTCAACAATGGGTCTTGATCCGCAATAATGAGGGAGTTGGAGGATCAAGGTATAGCACGTTACCTTATTAACATCATTGGTGCGTATTTAACCCAAAGAGTAATTACTGTTGTAAAGGACAAGGAATTAGAAATGGGAGCAGGAGTCCCACATGGTTCAGTTCTCGGTCCAACACTGGAACATACTATTTGACGGAGTCCTCCGACAAACAACTCCCGAAAGGACGACACTCATCGCGTTCGCAGATGACCTAGCTATCGTAGTCACCGAAAAGACGACTGAAGAACTCACGTTCAACGCAAATGCGTATAGTGAACGCATGGATGACACAAAACTCTCTAACCTTGGCACAGCACAAAACGGATGCCGTTCTTTTGCCTGGAAAACGAAGACCCAACCTGTCCTTTTCAAAATTCAAGACACTGTAGTGAAAACGGTCAAAGCAGTCAATTATCTAGGGGTGGTAATAGATGAGACTCACTTTTGCACACCACTTCAATATGGTAACCGAAAAGGCAGGAAGGACAACTGGCGAACTCAGCAGATTGATGTCAAATATAGGAGGCCCCAGCCAAGGAAAGAAGAAAATACTGAGCTCTGTAATGCACAATATACTACTCTATGCTGCACCTATATGGGCAGAAGCAGCACAGAGTAAATATAAGACAAAACTCGTCAGGACGCAAAGAAAAATGGCGCTGCGAATTGTATGTGCATACAGAACAGTTTCTGCAGAGGCAGCATTGGTCCAAGCAGGACTTATACCAATACACATCCTGGCCCAGGAAAGAAAGGTATTACACAAAGCAAGAGGGGATGACACAACAAAAGAGACGACCCGGGAACAATCCTTTAAAAAATGGCAAAGCGAATGAGACAACACGCTCAATGCTTCATGGACACGACGTTTGATTAAAGATATAAAGCCCTGGGTGACACGAAAACATGGCCAACTTAACAACCATACAACGCAATATTTGACAGAACATGGTAACTTTAGAGTATACACGCTCAGAATTGACAGAACATGTTAACTTTGGAGTATACACGCTCATAATTGTCAAAAAGTTAGATGACTTATGTCGCTGTCAGGCCACAGATACAGCAAAACACACAGCTCTCCGCTGCTGTAGATGGGAAAAACAAAGGTTCGACCTCAATCTACAACTGGGAGAGGACATAACGGCAGTAAACATTATAAACAAAATGACTGAAAGCAACAGAAACTGGAGCAAAATAAGCAAGTATTTGTCTACTATTTTAAGCACAAAATAAAAGACGAAAGAGATTCACGAGTACACTCCTGAACCCCTAATCACCTCAGCGGAGGTGGGACGTAGGGAGTTATGACAAAACAGAAGACATGGAATAAACGACAGTTCACAGCCTCCGACGTGATGCCAAACCTGTTATTGCGAGGACAGTAAGAAGGGCGGTTCGACATGGCCTCTTGTTCGGTTAGCACTTGCGCCGACTATGTCCCCCCCAAAAAAAGGAGTAGTATAGTAGTAGTAGTAGTAGTAGTAGTAGTAGTATAGTAGTAGTAGTAGTATAGTAGTAGTAGTATAGTAGTAGTAGTATAGTAGTAGTATGTTAGTAGTAGTGGTATTGTAGTAGTAGTAGTAGTAGTAGTAGTAGTAGTAGTAGGAGTAGTAGTAGTAGGAGTAGTAGTAGGAGTAGTGGTGGTAATAATAATAATAATAATAATAACAATAATAATAATAAGCCAAAAGTAAGCTTCTAGATTTTCTAAATCAATGCTGGCAACAAAAAAGAATACCAATGGAATGGAAGAAAGCAGTAGTAATACCCATTTTTAAAAGGACCAAGAACTGACTGCGAAAATTATAGAGGTATACTGAAGTCTTCTGTATACGGCATATAAAATATATGGGAAAATAATAGCAAATAGATTGAGAAACATTGTAGACAGTATTTTACTTGAAGAACAAACAGGTTTCCGGAATGGATGATCCTGCTCGGAAAATATCTTTGTATTAAAATAACATAATAGAAAAAAGAAGAGAATACAATCTACAGACCTACATAGTCTTTATTGATTTCAGTAAAGCATTCGATAGTGTACACAGAGGAAAATTATGGAAAAAGAGGAATACCATTGCACTTGATCGAAGTTATAAGAAATATATACCTAGGAACACAGATAAACATAAAACTAAAATCTGGAATTATTGCCCAAGGAAATATTAATAAAGGAGTCAGACAAGGATGTTGCATTTCACCTATTTCTTTTTAATCTATATCTAGACAATGCTATGAGAGAATGGAAACAACAGATCATGAAACTTAATATAGAAGACAATTTTAAAGGAACAAATTTTATTAAATCTTTTATGTTTGCTGACGACCAGATTTTAGTTGCAGATAAAGAAGATAATCTGCAAAGGGCACTATATGAACTATATAAAATAACAAAGCAATATAATCTAAGTATATCCACAAATAAAACCAAATCCATGGCATTCCAAGGCTCACAACCTTTAAGATGTAAATTCATATTAGAAAACAAAATTATTGAACAGGTTAATACCTTTAGATTTCAAGGATGTGACGTATCATATCTCGGCGAAGTTGATATTGTAAGGCCAGTTGGTATTGTAAGAAAGATTCCGTATGATGTGCGGCACCATCAAAAGAGCGCTCAAAGGAAAGGTCCGTAAAGACACAATGCGAAAGTTTTATAAAGTTATGGCAGTGCCTTGCGGACTTTACGGAAACGAAAACTGGGCTATGGACTCCAGAACACACAGTAGACGTCAAGCAGCCGAGATTGGCAGGCTACTACGTAGAGCCGATATTCGCCCGGTGTTCTATGCCCACAACAAGATCGGGAGGAGCCTGGTCCAGGTGAAAGACCGCCTGGACCCACGACAGAACGCCGGAGAGTACGAAATCCCGAGCAGTATCGGGTTAGTGTACATTGGCCAAACGGGTCGCTCTGTAGACGAGCGCATGCGTGAACACATGCGCCACGACCGGCTGAAGAACACCCACAAATCGGCCTTAGCACAACACGCTGCCGAAACCGGTCACCTGATTGAGTTTAACAAGACCCGCACAATAACCTCCGAGGACCGCTGGTGGCCACGCGTCATTAAAGAGGCCCTGGAAATATCAAGGAGACCCATCAACCTAAACCGTGATGATTGCCTCCGCCTCAGTACCACCTGGAAACGGGCCTTCACGGCCCGCCAATCCGGCACCCATCCCAGGGAACCCACCCCAACGTACGATCTATGACGGGCCTCCATCGCGGCCGCCGATTGGCTGATGGCTCCTTGCCTCTCAGGCGGCCCCCCCTTGTGAGAATTTCTCCCTTTTCCGGTTTTATCCTTTTCAGAATTTCTCCCTCTATTGCCAACTTCCCCGTGATCCCATCTTGCTTCTCCACCCCGTTCCCTTTCCACCTGCCCGCCTCCTATTGGTCGGCTACCTGACCAATCCCGCCCTCCCCTTCTCCTCCATATAAGGCCTGCGCGCTAGCCATCTGGCAGCAGAAGTCCGTGATAAAAAAAAAAACACGGTCAGGTCGCAGCAGCAGGCCGCAGAGCAGCGCCCTTGCAGTGAAGATCTACGTTCGTTAC
>BOPP01000232.1:236241-254634 GCA_017312745.1 Gryllus bimaculatus | reverse complement strand
TATAGTTGGGAGCTGACTTGATTGCGAGGCTGAGGAATGCGCTCGGTGTTCTTGGAAGCTGCCCTCCCTCCCCCCACCTAATCTGCAACTACTTGCTGTCCCAAATATATTACGCCAAGTATCCATAGACAAAAATGAAAACATCATACGAAAATAAGGTAGACAAATAAGCAATAAGTGAATACCATCAATATGGAACTTTTTTATCTTCACAATATGGCCTTTTCTTACGGGAGTACTCAAAGCTGCCCCCTCGGTTTCAAATCCTTTTTTAATCGATATCACAGCTTGAACAGATACTTCAGTATAGTTTACTACCCGAAAATTGATGTTATGTAGCGTGTGATAAAGAACGCCTGAATTATTTTCTTCGTCACATTTCTTAATAACTAGACTAGTAATTTCCCCAGCTTAACTGTGTATGGTTTGGCCTTTACTACGAACAGAAGCTATACCGTCTCACCAAAAGTCAGAAACCAAATTAAAATGAATACGCTATACACTTGTGTTACGAACAAGAAGCAAACATGTCACTTATTGAGTTCTTGTCTTCTCAGAACAAGAAACATTCTATATCAGATGAAGTGATATTGAACCTCATACAATGTTGTCAAAGGAGATATACTATTTCCTCGACTGCTCGCGTAGGCGGCAAATTGCAAAACACGTCAATATGCCGAATACTTACACTGTAGGTCTTCGGCGAATTCTTTAGTTGAACCTTGTATGTACGACAGATGACAGTATATGTATTTAAATATGTGGTTTATTAAAGTTTTGGAAATATATTTATTTGTGCAAAGTAATTGAATTTCCCTCACTTATCAAGAGAGATTATTGCCAAATTGCCACCTTGCGAAAGATGAGGCCTAAAAAATCGTTACACTAGTATGAACACTTTCCAGGTTTTCAACGTCAAAAGTAATTTGTTGAGACCGCAAAGTGTGAAAGTGGGTTTTAGATTGTACTTTCTCAGGTACTAAAAATTACGATTTTTAGACGAGTATACTGCACTGTAATTCAACAACAAAATGGCCTATGAATTGAGTGTTTGTAAACAATTTCTTACAATAATAGTTTAGACCCTCCAATAATCACTACGAAAATCAGAATTCCAAAGTTGCTTTTGCATCAGAATCGCTTACAACACCACCAACAAAAAAATATCTGCCGTCATCTCGAAAGACGAAAAGGAGATTGTTGCCTTCTAATCTCATGACTTGGAAAATGGAATACAAGAGACGGTGAGAGATCCATCAAAAACATAATTCGAAAACTGCAGAACTCGTCAGTGCAATAAGTCGTAGAGACAACCACTCATTTTTCATAATTTACTTTCATCATTTTACAAACATAAGATGTACAAATTTTTAGAATTTCATTCGTCAGTCACAAAAGCTTTGTGTTCTCTCTCTTGTATCTGCCTGTTAGTCTGTACAACAGGGATTGTGAAAGTATTGCATGTCTGTCCTACCGACTCCGATCTCAAAGGTCTACCCTTGATTTCGGTACTTTTGAATAAATCTAATTAGAAATAATATTAATAATTATAATATTAATTACACTGTAGATAACTGCAGCTACATGCATAGAAAGTACCAAGAAATTCAAAATTATAATTTACTTTTAGTTTACGAGATAAAACGTTTCCCAATGTTACCAGTAATTGCAGCTCACGTCATGAAAATTCAAGTCTTCCCCTTATCGTTTCGCCTCTCTCCCTGAAGCGTTGCCGAGGTAGACGCCAGATCTGGGCAGAATCTGCGGTCGCCTCCGATGACATACGAGGGTCTGTGTTATTGCCGTCCGCTTACGGAGTTATGAGAGGTGTCACAGCAGGAGAGGATCCAGCCGGTTATTTTTCGGAAGGTGGGGGTATATTTTTGTAAATAATAAATGTATTTGTTATTATATTGTATATTATTAAGAGATTCACCAGATGAACCCTTTAAAGCAGGTAAACGTCGTTTAGAGATAAAAAAAGTTTGGATACTGGGATAAGTCATGATTCATACTACCTTATTTCGATGCGATGGAGTCAGGATGCAGCTCGCCAGCCCGCTATTTTACCACCTTTTTTAAATTTGAAGTCGTAGTCTTCCGCGGCAGTCAAGTGCATGATCTTGGCTGTCCGGGTGACGCCGCGTCGAAGATTGTGTAGCCGACGTTTCGACCATTTTGTCGTTGTCTTCCTCAAGGCTGGTATGATGCCCTGAGGAAGACCACAACAAGATGGTCGAAACGACGGCAACACAGCCTTCAACGCAACGTCGCCCGGACAGTCAAGATCATGCATTTTTTAAAATTTGTCGGAAAGTACGAAAACATTTTTAAAATTAGCTTCGGCTATTTTCTTGGGAAAAGAGATCCACCAGATAAACTCTTTAAAGCAGATAAATGTCGTTTTGAGATCAAAAATCGAGTGGATAAAATAGCTTGTGCGTATACTCCGCTCATTCTTTCCGGTATTTGACAACGGAAGATCTTAGAGCAAGGTGGCATGATAACAGAAGACATTAGAAGTAAAATATTTCTAAAATAAGATGTGAGGAGATGGAATAATGGTGAAATTTACAAAATCAGTTATTTAAAAAAAAAGTTCCAAATCGAAATCGATATTTTGAGTAATACCTCAAACAATTTCCATGTGTATTCGAAGGAAGTCGGAAATATGAGAAAAAGATAGTTATGTACTACTATTACAGACCGTTTACCTCGGTCTGTAATAGTAGTATAGCATCTCTAGTTCGGTATCAGTGGAAAAATAGATTGAGATGCAAAGGGACGAAAGCCGAAACCCACTGTCTGGCTTGCCTATCCCGCACGTCTCGCCTCCTCCGCTGGGGCTGGCCACACGCCGCCTGGCCTGGTCGTGCCCCCGCGCCGACAGAGGGCCCACAACAAACGGGTGGGTGACGCAACGGCGCAGAAGGGGAAGGGGCGAGGTGTTTTCCTTTACGACGCTACTATTCGTCCAATTTACATGATTGTCACGGCGTTGGATTCAGAAAGCATGTCGCCATCGCACTATAAGCCCATATTTTTTTTAACTTTTTCTCGGAAGTTTGAGAACTAGTTTCAAATTTGAGCTAATTTTTGGAAAACGGGTTTCGTAGCTTCTATTTAATAAAGGCGTCAAATGCCGTTTACAGATCGAAAATAGAACCATTGGTTCAGCCGTTATCGGTAAAGTAAATTTTACTTTATTTTGGTGCTGCCACGTGGTGGCCACAAATTGTACTAGTGTCGGGACATTTAGCCTTAACTAGTACATTCAATCAATGCAAAAGGCCATTCTCCCAAGTACTGCACGCATCGCGAGGAAGTTTTTATTTATGTAACTTCATGTTGAATCCTGACTGCCCGAGTTTGTAAGTGAAGCAGGCATCTTGGATCTCCAAAGGGCCCTGTGTGTGCTGTAGGACATCTCGCTAAGCAAGAGACTTGAAAGATGATGATAATAAAAATGTCGGCCCGGTGACGCTGACTGTTGCAGCAGCCGTCGTCTGTGCCGAGATGGCTGCAGGTTCGAGTTCTGCGTAGCCCCTTCATCATCATCCTATCATTTCATAATTCACACATCAACGTGTAACAACCTTATTGAAGAGAGAGATACAATTAAAAGCTGATCCTGGAAAATTACACACGTTAATAGTAAATTACACACGATAATGGCCTATACGCCAATAATAATAATAATAATAATAATAATAATAATAATAATAATAAAAGCTTTAGCCCCGTGGCGCAAACGGTTGCGCAGCCGCGTCTGTGCGAAGGAGCTGCAGGTTCGAGTTTCCTTGCGTAGACGATGGTCATATTTTGTGATTGTCCCTTCACCTATATCATCATCTCATCACATATCTCAGAATTAACACTATAGGCGTAAGAAACCTTGTGTATCCAAGGATACAAGTTGAAAAGCTTGGAATTCCTTGGGGAAAAAAAAAAAGGGAATTTTTAAACAACCAAACTCCGGTTTAAATTTTTTTTCGTTTGTAGCATGTGGTCAGTACATGCCGTCTAATAATAATAATAATAATAATTAATAATAAAGCAATCACAAGCAGAAGACATCAGAATAAGCGAGGATCTTTCCAAGGAGTCCTTCTTAAGCCCATTTCTTCTGTCTTGGCTCTAAAACACTCCTCGCAACATGTACGTAAAGTTAGCGAAACCCATTTATCACAATATTGAAAAATTGTATCCCATAATTTTGTTCTAATTAAAGACTAATTTATACTTAAATTTAAAAATTTTCTACTAATCCCCAACATCGAAATATTCAACACTAAAGGTGGGTACGTAGTTTTCGCGCAATATCAAGTGCAATTTAAAAAATTACAAAAACAAAATTTTCTCAAAAACAGCTCCAATTTTTGTCTTTAAACTTTTGTTAAGGATAGTGCTAACTGCACTCTAAGAAGACATTGTCGCCATACTGCTCTATTCTTTGTTTTTTTTAATTACACAAATGTAAATTTTTTGAAAGATCTCCCTATCGTTGATATGTGCATTTACAGCAATTTGTAAACACTATTGTATTTATGAGTTAATGTAATTAAATTGACTTCAAATGAAGTTTTTATAAAACTAAAAAAAATTCTATGAAAAAGTGCTTCAAATGTCCAATTTACAATAGCGCTTAAACGTCGGTTTAAAAAACGGTTCGAAATTTTTTAAAGAAACTTGCCATTTAGGGCGAGGTTTTACTGTTCTTTAATAATCTTAAAATAAAATTTCCGCTCTACTACAAGGAAAACAGAAAATTTAAAAAAAATGTACTTGGATGGCCACATATGGCAGCAAGCAAGAATATATTTTTCCAAGCAAGTCTGCGTAGCTAGCCGAGACCAAAATAAGTAGAAAACTAATACAGGGAAAGTCTATGTCATTCTGTAGCACCACAAGTTATTTATAATTAACTTTAGGAATTCAAAAATACTACATTGGAGAGACCATTAGTAATTTTAGGCAACATCAGGAAAATTGGGTGAAATTTTAAAATCTCGTAGCTCTGTTACTATTTGCTTGAGAAAAATAATTTATAAACCGTATTTGTAGATAACTTTATTATCTTTAAAATTGTACACAACTATTTTTGCACTAAGATAAACCATTAAAAAGTTATTATACAAAAAACGAAATAATGCCAGAACTTTTTCGTTTTTTTTTTGGCTACTACGTCCGAAAAATTTCGAGGTGGAGAATTTAAGGTTTACTTAATAATAATATAAACAAAATTTAAAAAATATCTACCTCATATTTTGTAAAAAAATAATGACTTATCGACTGAACTATCTCTCTATTACTTTGAGACGAATTCTTGTGATAAATGTTCATCTATCAACCCAATTGTTTCTTTTTATCACCTGTTTTAATTGTTATTGCCGATATCCGATGCTATAGTTTGTTCCTCGTAACTAAGCTATCTGAATTACCTTGTCTATCGCTTTTATTAAATAACATTTATAAAAATATTTTTCTAATATTTAAAATATTTATACAAACTTGTCTTTCGTGCTATTTAATGACGCCTTATATCCCCAATATCTCATTTCTGTTTATATTTCTTCGTATTTTCCTTTACTTCCTATTTTATTCCGTCGACATAATTTTGCTTTATTACAAAATGCCCTATAAGTATTTTGACCTGTCTCAATACAGTCGTTAAGAAGAGAGCAGTAATACTTGTATAATACTGCCACCTAATGATCTTATAAAATGCACTAAACAGTTGTTTTTTATTAATATTTAAAGGGGTGCCAATGAGGCATCGTTCCTGACAAAATTGTAATACTTGACCTGTAGTCCAGCATAAACAATATAAATCTCAATGTTGTTCATTCACTATTTAAATTTCTCAATTCTTAATTTATATTAACCTACTTCGGCAACATTTCAGAGTACGTAGAGGTCATCCCTTCTCCCATTTGTAAATATTACTTATAAAGGATATGCACTTAAGAGCACACTTATACAATTGTTAATTCAACTGATTTGGTATTTTTTCAGTGGCAAAGAAATATTAGCGCCTCAAATAAAACCTCTTAAAAATTGAAGTTATTGAAATAAAGATTGTTATACACATTTTTCTGTGTACTTCACTTGAAAAATCTGTCCCACGAGTTCCCTTATCAAATCATGACAGTAGTTTTTTCTTTTAACTCATCTCATAGCAGTGTGATGAAAAACTCAGGCAGGCGGAGTTTGCTAGTTGCGGTGAAGGAAGTATTTCATGTATGCCACATTTCTCTCTTATCCCCAAGCATTGGGAAATAAACCACTACCTTGCTGGCAAAGTCGGACAATTGACCCAAAATGAGAAATATATAATACATGAATATTTTAAAGTGTTTTCAACTAGCAAAACATTTTTCTTTGCCTGGGTTTCAAACACAACATCAGAGTTAGCATGTCAGAGTTATGCATCAGAGTTACCCCAACAACACCAGGTTTGCCAAAAAAACAACCTCGATGCTTTAACAAACTGGTGGAGCAACAAGAGCACACACTCTCATGCAAAAGTTACAAATCAACTTTTGCAAAATTTAAAAATTCAGAATTTTTGATGATGCCATTTGGAGTTAATGACTTATTAGCATGTACGAATTCACGGAATTTAACACACAGTGTTTTCATTAAACGTTTTATTGTATTAATTCAAATTTCTGGTGTCTTTTATACCATACGGGCAGAATTAAATATAAGAAAGCCTAAGTCAAATCATCTGGCTGCTGATGTGTTTGTGACCATTTGGGATATTGACCAGGGCACTTACAATTAAAAATCAAGATGCCATAAAAACCTACACAAGACTCAAATGTTCCAATGCAATGTCGCACTGTGTTTTAACAAATAATATTTAAAAAAACATTTGCAATTAAATAAACAATATATCTTTATAATGATTTTGTGTTAAAAATAAAGCAATATTCAAACTCACGCTCAGTTTTATGCCTTAACTAACATCCATTTAGAACTTAATAATAAACATAAATTAGAATTAAAACATTTATATGTATATTAATATTTTGAAACTTTAAAACTTCAATAGGTTTAATTTTCACAAAAAAAACGTGAAGTCTTTAGTTTATTTTTTCACCAAGAATCTTCAAAGAATTTTTGCAAAACAAATGACATTATGATCCAAAGAGAAAATATTTTTTTAAGAAAAGAGTTGACTTTATGTAAGTTTTTCAAAAGTTGGATTTATGTTTCAAAAGTTGGCATTATTCATCAAAACGAAATTAGCTTACCTGATATTAGTATTTCCTTATACATTTATATGTATATTAATATTTTGAAACTTTAAAACTTCACGTTTTTTTTGTGAAAATTAAACCTATTGAAGTCTTTAGTTTATTTTTTCACCAAGAATCTTCAAAGAATTTTTGCAAAACAAATTACATTATGATCCAAAGAGAAAATATTTTTTTAAGAAAAGAGTTGACTTTATGTAAGTTTTTCAAAAGTTGGATTTATGTTTCAAAAGTTGGCATTATTCATCAAAACGAAATTAGCTTACCTGATATTAGTATTTCCTAATCTGTTCACCATATCATGATATGCTTTTTCTAATACATCTTCTGCTCCTCGGTGATCAATCTAAAAATAAACATCGTAATTAATACCTTTTACAAATTACTAGAGAACCCGGCAAATGGTCTGCCCTTCATCTCCCTCCCTCTTTCACGCTCCGGCGCTTTCTTTATCTCTTTCTATCTCTATCTCTCTGTCCCTGTTAAAGTATGTCTCTGTGCCTATCTGTCCCTCCCTTTCTCCGCCTCTCCGTGTCTGTCGGCCTCGGCATGCGTCACACGGTAATGCTCAGCAACAATGAAGCCACGCACGCACGCCCACACGTTATTGTAATGCACGATTCACGAAAATTCATGAGGGAATGGTGCTAATTGATTCACAAATTGGTTTTATTTTACCACTTGTATTTTACGAGGTATTGAGGTAACTTTGCTTTTTTTCAAATAAAACTATACATATTTTTTAGCATATCTTGAAGAGTATAAAACGACGAATCCTGGGATAAACATAGTAGTTATATGTTAGAAAAGCATTTTTCGGTAATTTCGATGTTTTGCGGGGCAATGAACTTTGGTGAACGCGGCAAATTAAAAGGCAAAATTTTCAGAACCTCTTAAAAGTTCCAAATGGGAATAGAGGTAACGAAAATATAAAATGTTCCAAGAAGTTCTCAGTGACAGAGGAAAGTGAGCGTTTTTTTATTGTTGGAAAACAATCGAAAGACTGGACTAGGTAAAAAGGGACACGGATGATACATTCCGAACCGACATGTGCTAGCATGTGCCGGGAAGTTATTGTGTTTTTGGGAGAGTGAACTGTTATCAGAGTGAACGTGTATTGGGAGCCAGAAATACGGCATTTAATAGGATGTGTGGAAATATGGACGGCTGAGCCCAGCTGATGGTGAAATGGTGGGACGGTTTCGCGAGGCGACGGCAACACTATGACGTTCAGAGGAGTGAACATTACGCAGACATTACCCGCGCGTATGCAAGACATTTATAAGAAGGCCAAGTAAAGTAATTATTGTAATTGTCGTAAAGCTCGAAACAATGTCCATGACCGTCCAAATTAGAATGTGCACAGTATGAATGAGAATAGTGTAAATATTTTTGTCATTAAATGTGAATGTTAGATTTAGATTCTTTTGTTACTGTGTAGAAGGTTTGTTTTTGATGTTTTGGGGTAGTGGTTTTATCGGTAGCGTCACAGAGGAAAGTGGCGACGGCGATGATTAACGCCGACGAATACACAGCAGTAATACAGAGCACGGTACTGAATGTACATTTAAATAATGTCTGAGTCTTTTCTTGGTTCGTAGATTAAAATAATTTCCCCTCCCATCACCAACAAGATAATGGGACTAACCTTTTTTCCTATATTGTACAAGAGGGAACTTCAGACCCAATATAATTTTTCCGGTTGCGACACCGCTCGGGCCGAAAATACAGGCTGGCGCAGAAAAACGGGAAAATTTGAAGTTGATGTTGGCTCCGCGCCCTTAAATTTCATGCTTACAAGCTTCAGATTGTTAAAGAACTTAAACCTAATGATTCTGTATTGCACCAACAATTTTGTGAAAAACTGTCGGCTAAAATCAATGAGATGCAAACTTTATTGAAAATATTGAAAATGATGAAGCCCATTTTCATTTAAGTGGATACGTCAATAAGCTGAACAAGCGTTACTGCGCACAAACAAATCCTGCTCAGCTTCACCAGCGACCATTACACAGTGACAGAGTTACTGTATGGTGTGCTGTGGTGTCGTGGGGTGATAGGCCGTTACTTTTTTGAAGACGAAGAGGGTTCCGCTGTCACTGTGACGTCTCAACGTTATGTCAACATGCTAGAGACATTTTTGGCCCCAAGGCTTCATTCTCTTCCAAATCTTGACATTCAGCACACCTGGTTTCAACAGGATGGAGTCACCTCACACACTGCACGGCAGTTTACGGCAGCAGTAAGACGTTTGTTTGGGGATAGGATTATTTCAAAGAATGCTAACATCGCTTGCCCGCCGCGGTCTCCAGACCTCTCAGTTTGTGACTACTTTTTATGGGGACATCTGAAGAGCGTTGTGTATCAGACTAGACCAACAAATCTTACCCAGCCGAAGACTCAGATTGAAGAAAACGTCGCTAACATCCCGGAGGACACATTGCGCCGGGCTGTGCAAAATCGTCCTCATCGACTGATTGAATTGACGGCGAAGTGGACAGCACCTAAATGATGCACTTTTCAAAAAGTGATGACTAAGTAAATTTCCATTCTTGTAAAACATATTATTAGCATAAAATAAAGATTTGTAAGCTTCCTTCATTTTTTTATATTTTTTTCAAATTTTCCCGTTTCTCTGCACCACCCTGTATTATTTAAAATTTGTTAAACAGAGTTAGGGTCTCAGGAATATACATAAGAGATGTAATAAATTATCCTAATACACAGAGGCACGAGGGGTCGGTCACAAGATATAAAAGTATTCATTTTCAATACCAGGAACGAACAGCAGCCGTCATTGCTGTGCGGCAATGCAATGGGTACACCGAGAAAAACGTTGGAATACACCAAAACCATGATACTGTAACAAGTTTACTTGTTAGAGTATCATAGATCTGGTGTACTCCAACAGTTCTTTTTTCGGTAAACAACAGCAATGACAGCTCGTGGCTTCGTTTTTAAATATAACACAATTAAATGTCGCAATTTAAAATGAAATAACATATATAATAATAAAATGAAATATGAATATACTAATTCTAACTTAGCATGTAACTGCGTAAATTGGGAGCGGGCAGCTGAAGGCAATAATCTTTGTTTCATATTTATTTCAAAATAAGTTTTAAATCATTTCTAAAAGATTAATTTGTAAACGTATAACTAAACCTCCAATGTAAGAAACGCACAAAGAAATATTAAATGTGAAACAATGTGCAAATATCAACTTACGTAAAATCCAACTGCCTCAAACATTTCTAAAATTCAGATAAAGAACGCAGGAATTTGAGAGCAAGCTACTAATTTTGACGTCCAATTACTAAAATACTCATTTTCGAAAAAATCAACATGACATTTTCTGAAAATCTCTTTTGGATAAACACATTTCATTATGGAAAAAGAGCATCTTCGTAATTGTAGTTGTAAGAAAACGCGGAAAAATATTGAATATTTTCAATTCTCGAATAATCAGGGTTTTCAAACCAACATAAAACCTGCACCATTTTCTTAAACGTCTTTCAGACTATCCACCAACAAAATTTCATCAAAAACAATGACACCATTTTTATGAAAATTTCCTAGGATCTTCATGTAAAGTACACCCCGCTCGCGCTTGTGTAGCGGACTGTTACATTTAATATATCCATTAAACACTAGTTGCAAAATTACTTAAAAAATGCTTATCTAACATTGGACAAAATATTATAGTTCCATTTAAAAAAATAGTCACCTCAAATATCTCGTAAAATAAATTGATAAGACAGCAATGAATACACATATCAATTAGGCCCATTCTCTCATGCACGTCCGTGAAAACTGCATTGAAATAACTTCTACCGTTCAAAAATTAAAGGTGGTAAATTTACGTGACACCTATATTTATACACACACACACACACATACATATATACACGGAACTGAAAAAAGGAATGAAACGCACATTGAAATACGGTTCTTCCTTCCAGAATCAATTGAAAAATTTGGCGTAGCTATTTTTGTGGTTGACGCACCTTTGACGCCAGGTGTCAACTTTCGTGGGGCCCTAAACCACTGCTGTTTCAGGTGGACCTCTTGTTTACATGGTACCCTGAACCACAAAATCTTTGTAATTCATGACTGACTCTCGGAACTTCGGCAAGTGTTTCCACAACCCATATATTTTTGCGCCTCAGTTACTACAAAAAATATTTAATTTAACAATGGAATTCATAGCATAAACCCTGTGTTTGTTTGGAGAGTTTTGCCTTGTATACCCGTACCTTTTAATTGTAAATTTGAATCTAGATATTGTTACATTAATTTTTTTTTAGAGTGCAAAAATGTGAAAACACTTACATTAACATTGTTTTTTGGAAACTTGACACACATAAAAATAAAAATAAAAAGTTGCACAGTAGAATTTGATTCATTAACATAAAATCTAAAATAATTTCATATTATTTTGCCAAATATTTTCTCTAGCATTTAATGGCAAGAAGTAAAATCTCTACTCTACGCAGCAAAAACAAATTCTATTATGTTGATCGAAATTCAATTATATTGAGTAATTTTAAAGACTCATAATAAAATAAAAATATTTCATGCAATGCTTTCTTCTTTAGAATATGGAATATGATCCAGAGGTCAAGTTAAAATCCATTATATTTATGCACATTGTTGATATTTTATTGAACTTCTAATTATTACTTGCAGGTCTCTCAGTGTTCCATGAAGTTTCAAATTAGTTTAGTCAAATAAGTTTCATGGTACAAAAATAGTAAGTTAGGTAACAATGTAAGCATTTATAAAGAAGAAATAATTACAAAAGGAAACAGCTTTTATTAATGCATTAATGCATTAATCATTATCATTTCTTAACATGAAACCCATGTTCCCAAATTAAGAAGCTTTTTAAAAAATTGCAGTGTAATTCTACTTTCACCTGAGAGAGCTAGTTCAAATCCCCATTTCTTCATTCTTAAATGTTTACGTGATGTTGACACTGGGATATTAGTATCATATGTTCCCTGAAAGTGGATAAAAAAATGATTATGATTTTTTTCATAAAAATCTGTGACAAAATCAAAGCCAGCAGTCTTTAAAAATTGTTTCTCATTTTCCATAATACCTATTATATAAACAATATTCTCATGTCAGAGTGTGAAGTTTGCATTGTTATGGAATACCAATTATACACACATTACAAAATTTGCCAACATAAACATTGTTAATTCTTAGTAATTTCTGAAAGTGACAATACGCTGAATGAATGAAATAAGAACAACAAAAATTGTTCTATAAATTAAAACTCAAACCGTCAAAGAAAGTAAATTTCATGTTTTCTTAAACCAAGCTTTAAATTTCAATTTCCAACTATACAATTCTAAATATGGATTAAATTAATAATTCAATATTTGTAAAAAAAAGTGAGAATAATGTGTTTTGGCAGATAATGAGGGAACATAATGAAAGTATGAAAATAGTTTTAAAAGTGGGTCACTGAGGGATCTGCACTAAGAAATAATTAAAAATATGTATACACAATTGTTAATCTAAGGAGGCCCAAGAGTAGGATGCACAACCCCAGTTTGTGTCTGCACAAGTCTATCATAAAAACTCAAATTAAACAATGCGGAGTCCATAAAATTTGCTTTTCTGTCACAATTGAAACTTAACAAACTAAAAAAGGGAAACTTTTTTTAATACAAATTAATTAATAATCGAATTGGTTTTTGATTTTTAGATGTATAGAAAAACAGGCGAGCATCACATCAATTTGAAAAACAAAGGGGATGAAAAATATTAAAAAATACAATTTCAATAGTAGCAACCAAATCAAAACCTGTCCTAAAAATTTGTTCAAATTTCTGTTCTGAAAAAGCGCTATCAAACTTTGCCTCATATTTCGAAAACGTTCTCTTGGCATCTCGTGGGCACATGTTTGTATATTAACAAATGTATTCTAAATGCATTTTCTTAAAGATGAGAGTACAGTGAAATGATTCTGAACCTTATTGTAGAATGTACTCATTGTAAAAATAAATAAATTAAAAAAAACTTGATCCTAAGAATTAGCCATCAGTTCTTTATTTCAGCTTGAACCATGAAAATTTATTCTATGAATTAACTAATAATTTTTATTAAAAAATAAATGTTACATGCGCCAAAAAATTGAAAATGTGCAATAGACACAACTAAATGTTCCAAATATGCATGAATGCATATGAATACACAAAATATGCATTATATGTAAAACGTTTTTCATCTCAGATTAATATTTCACTTTGGGACATTCAAAGTTTCTGAGAGAAATAAGATACAAAAAGGATGCAATTACATGGAAGTTCGAAGCTTTACAAATAACAATTATATACTGAATGTGTTCACGTTTCTAAACTTGAGAAAAAGATAAATGCACTTTAACCTGAATACGAGGGTTGCTTTTTATATCTCAGGATTAGAGAACAAAAACAAATATTAATCATTGAAATTCACTTGATTGTTTTTCAAAATATTCCCCATGAAGATCTATACACTTTTGCATGCGTTTGAACCAATTGTCGAAGCACTTTTGCCACTCTGATTGAGGTATCTCCAAAACATGCATTCTGAATGCATCAACCGCTTCTTCAGGTGTCGAAAAACGTTGATATCTCAGTGTGTTTTTTTACGTACGAGAATAAAAAGAAGTCTTTCGGTGCCAAGTCAGGACTATACGGCGGATGACTCATCAAATCGACGTTTTGGGTACTCAAAAATGCAGTTGTTTGAGCCGATGTGAGAGCTTGCATTGTCGTGGTGTAGAGTGATCCGTCTTCGGCAGTTGGTTTTCCTGATTTCTTCGAAGACAGCTTGCAAACAAATCGCTGTGTTTTCTCAGAATTGACTGATTGCGTTGTTCTAGTGGTACTGTTGGGACATGTCCAATTTTTTCGAAAAAACAGGCGACCATCTGTTTGGAAGTGCTTCGTGCGCGAACTACTTTTGTTGGATTTTGCTCACCTTGAAACACCCACACAGTCGACTGCTGTTTATTTTCCAGCTCATACGCGTAAATCCACGATTCATCACCTGTCACGATATCATAGACGTGTTTTGAAGACCGCGATCGTATTTTTGGAGCATTTCTTTCGACCAATCAACACGAGCCTTTTTTTGAGCGATTGACAAATTGTGTGGGATCCAACGCGAACAAATATTTTTGGCAGTCAAATGTTTATGCAATATTGAATGTATGCTGGTCCTACTAATGCCCAAGGTTGTCTCAATCTCACGATAGGTCACATGTTCTTGGAAAATCAGTTCACGCACAGCATCAATGGTTTTCGGAACAACTGAATTTGGACGACCTTCGCGAAATTCGTCTTGAGAGTGAACTACGACCACGATTGAATTCACCATACCATCGATAAACACTGGTCCTTGATGGATCTTCATCGCCAAAAATTGAATCAAGTTCATCCATGCACTGTTGTTGAGTTAATCCACGTCGAAATTTGAAAAAAATAATCGCACGAAAATGTTCACGATTTATTAGCAATCTTGAACATCTCATAGAAAGATACATAAATTTTATATGGAAATAAACCACCGTACAGAAACTAAGATAATACATAGTTTCATTTCTTTTAATGCAATTTGAAATACAATTTAAAGCAAAATAATCAGTTAAATTCCATTAACTGAATTGATGCCTTATTTTACGAGGCGAGCTCGGGCCATCAGGTCCGCTTTCGTCTAACCACGCAAATTTCGTTACGCTCCTTTTCACCAACTAGCCGAGAAAGGAGATATTTCTTGGGCGACGAACAGGCGATTTGAAAAATATGAATTACATATTATTCGTGTAATTACTTAGTATTAAATTGAACCAGTTCGATACTTTGGAATCTGAATTTAATCGCCAGTGTATGTCATGAAATATCTGAAGGGCTATTTTTATTTATTACTCAGTGACTGTATAACAGTTGTAATTATTTACAGGGTAACAGGGTAATTTACATTTCTGACAGACGCTACAACAGAAATGTTGATGGAGTTAGGGATTAGCTACTGCGGGTTACGAGGGTGAAAAGGCTTTGTGCATTTCTTGCGCCAATACACATAGCTGTCACAAGTGTGGGGAAGATTAAAATTTTAAAATTAAAAGTCAATGCGACTTCACTTTATATTTCTGACTACCCCCGCAGTTAACTACCGAAGGCCCACACAGATAGGACGGCAGAATGAATGCTCATACTGAGCTTTGTGATCACAGGGGGCAGGCTCTTTACTGTGTAAGAGTTTTTTTCAAGACACAGAAATAGGCAAAATCAGTGCATATTGTCTTCGAATTAAACATCGAATTTCAAACGGGAACTGAATAAACAAAAGCAAATGGACAAACAACACTTTCGCCCGCGGCGATGGAGTAACGGTTAGCGTATCGGACTGATGTACCGAAGTTGGCGGGTTCAAACCCGACCGAAGTCGTGGATTTTTTAAGGGCGAATAAAAAACCTTCGTACGCCTTCCTTCGGAGGGGAAGTAAAGCCGGCTGTCCCATGTTAGTAGATTTACATGCATGTAAAAGATCCGCAAAGTCTCAATGACGCCTCTGAGCTAAATTCAAATCGCCTGTTTCTCGCCCAAGAAATACCTCCTTTCTTTGCTAGTGGGGAACATAGACAGCCACGAAATCTAAAGGATTATGTAAAATTTCTAGATTTCTAATTTTGTACATTACTTTTTTAGTTTAATCTCTATATTTGTGACGTGTGATTAAGCGCTCCTGATTGTCCGAGTCCGAACATATCAATAAAGGATTATTATCATTATTAAGATTGAGGGAAATATGAATATTAAAAGCAAAAACTGTAGGGAACAGAGTAAGCAAAGAAAGAGCAGTAAATGCCTTGTTGACTATGGATACTTCATCCCCTAATGATTCCGTGAAGAAAAATTGATTGTAAATATATCAATGCTATACACAGTGTTTGTAGGGAATTGTCGAGTGATATGCGAAGTATGGTAAAATTCATTGTAAATTTTAAAAGTAAATTATATTATGTCCTGTTTGAAAAGAAGTGAAGGAAATTTCACTTTACAAATCGCAAACGTTTGGAAAATAGTATTTGGAAGCGACCGTGGACGGGGTTTGAAGCACTGTAGATTTATCAGTTCAAGATGTTTCTGTATTACTGAGGATTGTATTTTTATTGATCCAGAGAGTGTATTTAGAGTTATTTCGTATAGTTTGATTTTGAACGTTATGTGATAATTATCTCAGTGCTTTGTAATGTGTGACAAATTGTCTTAAAAATCAGTGTGTATATTCTTGTGTCTTGGGTACACTTTCTCGCACGCGAAAGATCCTGCCACATGAGATCATAATAGCTCGATCATTCATTCTGCATCACTTCCGAGCTGCCTAAATGGGTGTCAGGTGGTTAGCAGGAGTAGTCAGTAGATATCGTTATGGGATTGTGCAACCCCATAACACCACCGTCTCATATGTGTGAACACTACGGAGGCAGCGTGGCACAACCACATACACACAACACACACACACACACACATATATATATATATATATATATATATATATATATATATAATAATATATATACATATATAATAATATATATATATATATATATATTTATATATATATATATATATATATTGTGACGTACCTGGGAAACGGTATATTCACGACAAATAAATTATGCAAGGGACAGGTACATTTTCGTGAATGGGTCTCCAGGAATTTGGCCGTAACATAGGAAGATAATCGTTATAAAATTCTTTTGCACATCTAAATATTTTAATGATCAGTGAACACACTTTACAAATAGTATTTACAAATCGCAATGCGCAGGCCTGGTAACAAGTGCACGGTCAACGCTACCTTGATGTTTTAAAAACCACCTGCTTCTTCTGGAGGCGAGCGGGCTGTCGTGGCGACGGCGGCGGTGTCTTCGGCAAGCTTCGGTTCGCCCCGAAGTCCGCCGGGAATTCGCCCTCCCTTGCGATCAACTCCTCGGGCCCAACGTAACGGCCGATGAATTCGCCGGGGTCCACCCCAGCCGGCGTGAATAACGTCTCACGATTACTGGAACGCACGACGCGTGATTGATGTCCGTCGGCTGTTCTAGTTCTTTCAGAAACCTTTCTTAACTTCGCGCGAATGTCCGTACAGTATTGCCCACTGTTACATTATACCAGGGGGGGAATATGACACGAGTTCACCGACCACACGATTTCCTGTCTTATTGGTTTTTTTATCAGTTCTGGTGCGCAATTCTACTGCCACTAATTATCTGGTTTTAATCCTTATCAAACCTGGTTCCACACTCAACGGCCACGCTCGTCCGAATTGCACTTAACAATGACAATAAATCTCTTGGACGCAGCACTGCCCCGTCCGTGCTTCACTCGAGGCCTCTCTGCGCACTACTAACAGTTGCTCGCTCGCCGTCCCCCCCCCGATTCCCCCGTTGGTGGCGGCGGCGGCGTTACTGCGCTGATCAACTCCAGTACTTTATTGTAATTATAATAGTGATCAATTTTAATTGTTCTAATACAGAAACGTTCTTCGTTTCTTTCTCTCTCTCTCTCTCTCTCTCTCTCTCTCTCTATATATATAATATATATATTATATATATATATATATATATATATATATATATTCTAGCTAACTCACCTACCTCTTCAACTTGCCACCTTCACAGTTGCATGAACCATAAGCAGGTCATTAAGATTTTTGCTCGTGAAGCGAGCTTAAAAATCTAGGGAGCAGGAATATTCAGGGTGCGAGAAAGGTTTGAACCCTTGACACAATAAAATCACACAGATTGCACACAAACGAGCGTATAATTTACCCATAAACTTTTAGTGCATCAGTTGATGACAAAAACCAAGAATATAGAATCACACTTTTACAAAGAATGATCAAACACAAATAGAAACCTTTACAACACACACTCATATGAATGAACACATATAATTTACTCCAAAATTGATATCCTGAAATAATTACCTCTATTCTACTCTGAAAATCCCTTGGAAAATTAATTATATCTAATTTTGCTATTATAATTACATTGCACCATGAAACCAAATATTCATTTACAATCTCCTGCTTCAAAAATTTACTCATCTCTCTCAGCATGAA
>BOPP01000232.1:203143-236216 GCA_017312745.1 Gryllus bimaculatus | reverse complement strand
TCTAAATATTTTAATGATCAGTGAACACACTTTACAAATAGTATTTACAAATCGCAATGCGCAGGCCTTGGTAACAAGTGCACGGTCAACGCTACCTTGATGTTTTAAAAACCACCTGCTTCTTCTGGAGGCGAGCGGGGCTGTCGTGGCGACGGCGGCGGTGTCTTCGGCAAGCTTCGGTTCGCCCGAAGTCCGCCGGGAATTCGCCCTCCTTGGCGATCAACTCCTCGGGCCAACGTAACGGCCGATGAATTCGCCGGGGTCCACCCCAGCCGGCGTGAATAACGTCTCACGATTACTGGAACGCACGACGCGTGATTGATGTCCGTCGGCTTTCTAGTTCTTTCAGCAACCTTTCTTAACTTCGCGCGAATGTCCGTACAGTATTGCCCACTGTTACATTATACCAGGGCGGGAATATGACACGAGTTCACCGACCACACGATTTCTGCTTATTGGTTTTTTTATCAGTTCTGGTGCGCAATTCTACTGCCACTAATTATCTGGTTGTTAATCCTTATCAAACCTGGTTCCACACTCAACGGCCACGCTCAGTCCGAATTGCACTTAACAATGACAATAAATCTCTTGGACCCAGCACTGCCCCGTCCGTGCTTCACTCGAGCCTCTCTGCGCACTACTAACAGTTGCTCGCTCCGCCGTCCCCCCCCCCCGATTCCCCCCGTTGGTGGCGGCGCGGCGTTACTGCGCTGATCAACTCCAGTACTTTATTGTAATTATATAGTGATCAATTTAATTGTTCTAATACAGAAACGTTCTTCGTTTCTTTCTCTCTCTCTCTCTCTCTCTCTCTCTCTCTCTATATATTATATATATATATATAATATATAATATATAATATATATATATATTCTAGCTAACTCACCTACCTCTTCAACTTGCCACCTTCACAGTTGCATGAACCATAAGCAGGTCATTAAGATTTTGCTCGTGAAGCGAGCTTAAAAATCTAGGGAGCAGGATATTCAGGGTGCGAGAAAGGTTTGAACCCTTGACACAATAAAATCACACAGATTGCACACAAACGAGCGTATAATTTACCCATAAACTTTTAGTGGCATCAGTTGATGACAAAAACCAAGAATATAGAATCACACTTTTACAAAGAATGATCAAAACACAAATAGAAACCTTTACAACACACACTCATATGAATGAACACATATAATTTACTCCAAAATTGATATCCTGAAATAATTACCCTAATCTACTCTGGAAATCCCTTGGAAAATTAATTATATCTAAATTTGTGCTATTATAATTACATTGCACATGAAACCAAATATTCAATTTACAATCTCCTGCTTCAAAATATTACATGCAAAGAACAAATGTGTGCAAGTGCACCACTCTCATGTACAATTTAACTGTGTCTGAAAATAGCAGATTAATAAATGTCCTAAGTAGAATGTTTTATGCAGGCAATAGCGCATCAAAATGTCTCCTACTATAATACTTCAATTTGTTGCCACCCGTGTTTCTCAAATTCTTAACACTTTCCTATACTAGTTTTTTCCCTGCCGACGTGAACTTGACCTATTTTCCGCGCTCTAACTTCCCACTTTTGGCCTTGATGGTCGTGCGCTGTCTTCGTGTCGAGGTCTCTCGGTCCCAGCTTCTGCGTCGTAAGGAACGGGATTCGCCTCTGCCGTCTACGCTGTCTTCTTGCTCCTCTTCCGTTCTTCTTCGTAGTCGATCTGTCTTCTCGTGCACCTGGGTCCTCGCCTTCTTCCTCGTCTGCTACCGACGCCTCTGACTACGCCACGTTGCGAAATGTTCCTTGCACTTCACTGAATACTCGTGCAAGTTCCTCGCTCGTTGCTACTTCTACTTGCTAAGCCAGAACTTTTAATGTTTCTTTCACAACGGCTAACTTTACTTCCCGTGTTGTAATTGAAGAAACACTTTACTTAATCTGTGCTATCTCGCGGACGACTGACTAGAACGTCTGTTCGACGCCGAATACTCCCCTAGTAGTCGTTGCAGCGCAAACAATAATCTAAACTAATTTTAACGAAAGTGTTGACTCGGCGATCGTGGTAAAAGGGAAGCTGCTTACTCGACGATCGGGGTAAATGAGGGCTTCCGCTTGCGGTTCGCGTATTTATCGGCGCGCTGGGAAATTCTCAGTGGTGGGGCTGCTTCCCCTCTCTCAACCCTTCACAAGGAAAACATTGCTTGCTAGTTTGCTTTCGTTTAGTACGGGCAACCGATACTAGGCCGCGTGATGATATGAACCTGTTTTCTGCGCCTGCTTTGTATAGCGAGAGAGATTTTCTAACGTTCACCCTTGCCTCAATAGGATACCGAGCGCCTAATGGCTAAGATATGATAGCCGATACTCTAGGAGATTAAATTACCTGAGGAACGTGGGATCTTTATGGGTATGAGAAAAGGAAACATCCAAAACACACAAATCAAATGGTGCTCGTGTATTCAAGCACTTGCACCAAAATAATACACTTTTCATACATACAAATTGACATTAGTCCACATCATCAGACGACTTCCTCTTAAACTAAATTTCAGTCCACTGAGAAATCTCCTCTTTGAAACAATACCCTCGCATTGAATTACGCACCGCTCAGGGTTATTGCAACTAGTACTTCGCATTAATTTTCCATTTGCCACCTCAACTTACTCTAAAAAATGATGACAATTAAAACATTAATGAAAATTTTAAAGGGAAACGTTACACGGAAGACATTACATAACTGATTAAATATTTCTACTTCCCTATGGTGGTCGTTATCGCAAGTTTCTTAACTTTTCTCAAATTGCACTTATACTTATATTTCACAAATTGCTTTCTGAATCATTTTACTTCTCACGCCTTCGCCTAGCGTTTCGCGGTCGTCGACCTTTGTACTTCAGCAAACAATTCTTCAACTTCCGCAGTTCTGTAGCCTGCCTACATTAACTGGAATCACAACAGCTAACATTACTTCAGTACTTTCGTACAATTCATATAATGCAAATCTATCCCACTTGGATATTCAACACACTCGATTTATCGAAACTTCTCGTTCAAGTTCGTGATTTCAATTCTAGTCTAGCTATCGGTTCCTTCGCGACTCCAAAGCACTTTCGCAAAGTGGCTGCTCCAGCCCAACGTTCCCGTTCGAGCAAAACAATTCATACCAAAGTGTTTCGTAATAGAAAACTAGCTCCCATCAGAGCATCTCGTCAGAGAATTCACATCGCGAAGAAGGGGGCTCTGCTTGTATCACCAAGCTCCTCTGAGACAGAATCTTCAGGCGTTCCTAGCCTCGAAAGTTGGTCGCAATGTTTTGGTCAGCCTCTAATACACCGCGCTCTTACTGACAGCTCTGGCCCCACACGTTGCGAACTCCAATTTTCGTGACGTTGGCTAGATGTGGGCGACTGGGACAGATACTACCGAATGTCACTATATGACAATTTGTCCGTTAAATTGTAAAATAAATAAATACAAAACAATGTTTGAAATTACACCCAATCATAGAACTTACCAAATTAATTATTACTTGTTTTCCATAGTTGAAAATCTGAGTATCAAAATGTCTTGAAAATGCTTCAGTATGATTCTCATTTACATTTACTCGAGGCTTCGGTTTGTATCGGAGGTTTGGGAGTTGATTCCAAAATAATGGTATAGATCCTCGAGTCTAAAACCAACAGAACAAATAAGCATGTGATGAAATTTATATTTGAAAAACAAACACGCAGATTATTGATCCATTTAACACAATTACCTGAACGAAAGAGCACTTGTCTCCATTGTATTCAAAAATTTGTTCAGTTTCTACAAAGTTCGCCACATTTCCTTGTAAATCAACTCCTCTTGTAAAAAGACGTGTCCCTGCTCGAAAACAACAACGCCGGGATACAATAGTCCAAGTGAAGGCATTTCCATTTATGGAACACTGATTTATAGAAATAACTAAAATCATTAAGGAAAAAAATTAATCCTTGAAAACAAACCACAAAACAAAACTTCACAAGGCTTGCCTTGGATTGATACACAAGTTTATAGTACTTTTAAGCAGTTCTAAAACGTAATGCATCTTGTACACAGTGATATTTTCTGTAAAGGTGTTTGATACAATTGTATTGGATTCGTGTTGTCAATTTGGCGACAGAAAAACAAAAGAATGCTTATGTCTGGCATAATTGTAGCTGGACTGAATCGTTCAGGCAAAACGAAATGATATTGTGAAGTTTCAGCAGAAATTATCGAAAAAGCTAACAAAACTACGAGTCAGTTGTTTCCAGTAAAATGCCGAAAATGTATGAAATTGTTGAGTTGGAATGGAAAATAAGGTGTGATTAGCGTCAATGAAATGGTACTTTTAGCTTATTTGTATGCATTGCAGAAAGTTATTTAGATAATTTCACTGCATCAAAAAATAACATTTTGAGGACTTTACCCGATGTGTCTTCTACAACTGTTACTACCCAACGAGCGTATGTCTCTAAAAAAAGGTAATATATAACAGTGAAAGAAAGAGTGGCTGATGGAAATTATAAATTCACGAAAGCATTCCAAAATTGCAATTTTCACATCAATTCAATCGAATAATGTTTATAACGAGTTACTTTTATTTGAGTATTATACCATTTATATATTGCATTTTTCTGTTTTTTACTTTAATAAAACTAATTCATAAAAATGTGTTATTTGTTGTCTGGTAGCGGAGCGGCGTATAGTACGTTTAGTATTCTTCAAAAGGCCCACGCGGACATAAAGAACCTGAAAGTCTCGCATGAGAATTAACCATTACGTGTTTTGTTTCAAGTCCATAAACACCCAGCAATGAACTTTTTTTTTTTCTAACATCTGCTTTATTTGCAATTTGTTCTACTCGAACATTCGGCAAATACACATTGTACATACATTTATTACACTGTAAAGAACCATCCATTTCTGGTTCGTTCTAAAAAATGGTTTTAAAACTAATTGTCCAATTCAGAGAGAAAAACAAAACAAACAAGAACAATAAACAACATCACATTGAAATAACAATAACACAATAACAAACAAACATACATTAGTGCAAGCATTGTGACAAAAAATATATCTACAGTGACAAATATTTTAAAAGAAAAATATTATTTTCGAATCTGTGGTCAGATCAAGGGATGTACTCTTTTCAATCTTCTTGTCATTGTGCCGTTATCTAAGATGTTTATGGCCAGATGATTAATATGATTTTCGAGTCTATGTTGGTATTTGTGAGATTTGAGAGTGATTTCCTCTTTAACAGTGGTGGTATTGAGATCTTTATGTAGAGTGGCGTTTGATACATACACAGGGAGCATTGCTTAATAATCTGAGACATTTGGATTGAAATCTTTGAATTATTTCTATATTTGAATGTGAAGCTGTTCCCAAGAGTTCCAAATTCCATAAAGACCAGATAGGTTTGAGTATTGTTTTGTAAAAATAAAAATTTTGTTTCTAGACTTAAGCAAGATTTTCTTCCTATTAACCATATCATTTGTCTACTTTTCAGTTTCTGCTTCCTTTCTTTTAACGAAATATGTTTCTTCCAGGTTGCTTTTTGTAGAGATGTAGTCCGAGATATTTGATGGTGTCTACGTTTTTGATTGGTTTTCCGTTTATTTCTATTCTTGTATTCTTGTTTGTCTGAGGTAAATGTTATACATTTGGACTTTGTTTCGTTTATTCTTATTCTCCAGAGTTTACACCATTTGTTTATAAGTTCGAGGTGTTCTTTCATGGCTTGTTGCCGCTTCTTTGGTTTTCGTGCAAAGCTAGCAGGGCTGTTCATCTGCATATGTTGCAGTGGTGACATCTGGGGACTGAGGTAAGTCAGCGGTGTACAGCTATACAGCACTGGTCAAGAATGCTCCCTGTGCACTCCTGATAATATTGGATGAAATCGGGTTATTTCATCTCCGAGGTTTATTTGAAAAATCGATCAGAAATAAAGGATCGAATTTATATATTAGTATGGATGCGGCAGACATTTCTTGATTTTAATATAACAAGCCTTGATGCACACTTTGTGGAACGCTTGCGCAATATCTAGAAACAAAGCGGAACAATACCTTTTATTTTCTAGAACTCCGTTGATGGTGTCGACTATTCTGTGAATTTGTTCTATTGTAGAATGCCGTTTTCTAAAACCGAACTGATGGTCTGGAATTGCGTCATCTTCTTTAAGTAAAGGATATATGCCAAATATTAATAGTTTTTCGAATACCTTAGACAAGAAGGCAATAAACTTATGGTCTGTACGAGGAAACATCTTGTAGCTGTTTACCTGGTTTTTGCAATTACAATTAATTGTGCAGTTTCCACTGCGCGAAGGATAGTGTTCGATGCGTATTATTCCATTGAAAATGGATGTTACAAGGGCAATGAGTTTCTTAGGCAGGTTTTTTAAGCATTTCACTGTAATACGATCATGTCCAGGAGCCTTATGATTTGGTAGTAGTTTCAGCCTGCTGCTGACTTCATTTTGTTGAGAAGAATTTAATGGTGGCGACATTGATGGGGCATTCCAGGAATTCTAAAATTTCTTTTCTTCTGTGTAGTAGTGCGTGGGTGTGGTTGAAATGTTTTTCAAAATATTTTGCAAATTCTTCTGCCTTATCCTTTTCCGTTCTAGCCCAACTTCCATCGGTTTTTACAGAGAGGGGGGACGGTTTTGTAGGCCTTTTTTAACTTTTTAGTAATTTTCCATAAAGAGGAATCTGTAGCTTTTGAGGGTGACAACTTTTCTATTCTTTCCTTCATTTCTTCCGAGTGAAATTCTTGTAATTTTCTTGATAACACGGCGGGAAGTTCTGTTGAGTATTCGTTTGTCGTCCGGGTGATGAGTGCGTTGCCAGGTCATCTTCATCTGTCTTTTCTCTTTCATCATTTTTAGTTTTTTCTGATGGGTATTTACTTTTTTCAAACACTCATTTCTGGAGATACATATACGGCTGCCTGTTTGAAAATGTTGTATTAAGTATTCAACAGCATCGTTCGATATCTTCTGGACATTTTAGACGGACCTTGGCAGTGGTGTTATAGTTAAGCCAGTTGCTGTTTCTTCCCAGTTCGTTTTTCTGTTTGTAAGGTATATGTTTTTCTTTCTTTTTGATTTCAGAAGAAACTGATTGTCAGTATTTCTGGAGAATGATCAGATGACAGATCAAAAGATGGCTCTATTGTGTGATAGGACTGTGCCATTCCTTTTGACGAAGATATCCAAACACAGTACTTGTTACAATCCGTTGCGTAGCATGTGGGATTTCTGATGAAGTTGTTTGGAGTTTTAATGTAGAGATGGCTTCTTCTAAAGCGCGACCTCTTGTAGTGAGCAGTCTTATATCCCCATAGTTGATGTTTAGCATTGTAGTCTCCTCCTGCAATAAACCTGTGCCGAGCTTCTAAAAAACTTGATATACTGATCAGGTGTTATCTTGTTTTGAGGGAGTATATAGCTGAAATAACGAACGGACCGAACCTACGTATACTTGAATAGAGGTTGCTTGCAGATAGTCTTTAGCATTATCTTTGTACATATTATGTCTGATTCTTGTTTTAATTATTCTGCAGTGCCTCCATAGCTGTCCCATCTGGATGATTTGTGGCAATATACTTCGTAGTTAGGTATACGTAGATAGCTTCTTTCGGTAAATGTGTTTTCACTAGGAGTATGTCAATATTTTCTTGAAGTAGAAACGCTTCTAACTCTCTTCGATGGTGAAGTATTCCGTTGGCATTCCAGGAGCAAATTCGCAGTAAATTACTCATTAGTTTCTTCATTATTGCAGTCATGATATTAATTAGGCTGGAGATTTGTTCAGCTTGCTTTGCTAAGATGGACTCGAATTTTTTAAATGATTCTTGTATTATGGATATCAGATTATTTTCATACGACACATTTTGATTTATTGATTTGCGAATGTTTGGTCTTTTGCATATGTGAGCTACCTGTTCCTATGGTTTGTTACTTCTCAGTGGACTTGAATTGTTACCTTCAGTTATGTTTTGCGTAGCATTTCACAGTATTGACTTGGATACCTGCTGTTACGAATTTTTTGATAGACTTCACGCCTTTTTAATTTGCTGGATGGTCACGGCTACAAAGAGACATGTAGCTGGTGTGTCTCTCGTTTAGTACAGGTTCACTATCGTGATTCTTCACATTTGACACAGCTATACGAAGCGACAATAACGAAAACTGTGCTCGTAGGACTGACATCGCTTGCATTGTACTATTTCTCGTTTTTTACGCGGTGTTTCAAAACGTTATTTTGCATGTAGTAAGTATTCGACGTCACATATTTTTTTGTTGTTACTTTGAGTTCTAAGTCCACAAAAAACATTGATAGAGGTGCTTTTGTTAACGATGCTTGATTATATGATTTGTCTTACTTTGGCCTTGTGCTTCTATAGCTTCTTATAGTTCATTTGTCTGCTGTTGCGGTGCATATTTTTTAACACAACCCGAAAGGCTCTTTCTTGTTTTAACTGAAATGTATAATGAGCAATATTTCAGATTTAGATGTTTAAACAGCTTTCGATAAACATCCGGTGTCTGAGTACGATTTGACATTGTTCATTGTAATTTTGGCTTCATCTTGATAGGTTTTCATTAGTTTATATGAGAAGTCTTCATCTTTAATGACTTCTTTAATCGATCTGATCATATCATATAGCTCTAACGCCTGGTATGAAAATAGGCGGCGTTCGATATTTGTCTTGTTCTTGTTACTGCCCTTGGTTGTCGTATTATTGATATTATCAGATTTCTTGGTTGCTTCTAAATTTTCATCACAGAGAGTTGTTCAGACCTGTTTTTTGATGATATATGGCGTCATGTTCGCTGTTAGTCTTCTTAGAGGGTCCTGCAGAGTCGTCATCATTGCGTCTTTTTTGACGACGTAGCGGGATTGTTTGCCATGAGCTGCTCAGGTTGGAAGCCATTTCCTGCGTTGAAGATGCTTGGCCGTTAGTTGCTGTAGCTTCTAACACGGTAGCTGGGATTTCTTTTTCACGCAGATATTGCTGTATTTGAAATTGTAAATGTTGGTTCTGTTGCACTAATTGTTGTAAGTGTTGTTTTAATTGTTGATTTTCTTGCAGTAACAACTTGATGCTGTTGCTGAAGGTTCTGTGTTAGGTCGTTGTATTCTAAAGTCGCATCCGTTCGTACTATTGTTAACGAATGCTTTCACTGTTTTCTTGTTATTTAGAATTTCTGTTGACTGTGTGATTAGTCCCCCGAAGGGACGTAGTCAGTTAACATTATTCACTTCACTATATATGGGCGGTAATGTATTTGCAGTAGTTCTAATACACCCACTGTTCATAAGAGAATGAGGTTATCTTGTTCACCAAATAAAAGCGGTCACCACTGTTTCACTAGTAAATTTTGAACGATATCTTAAATTGTGGAAATGTATGCAATAACAGACAGAACAAGATGATACTCTTTCAATAATCAACGCTTCACTTAAAGTTCACGAAATTAACTATAATATGAGGAGCCGAGCGTGAACCTTCCAACACCTCAAGGCCTCCTTTAAAAAAAGTAATGAACATGAAATTATTTTCGTTGGATGATTAATTGTTTCCAATAATTGCGTGAAATATCTTGGTTTATCATCATATTAATTGTACGCGTGCGATTAAAACTTCACAATTACCAATCAGAATTCGGAAAAAGGATCAAAATCGTTTAACACTAACTCAGACATGTCCAAGATATTTCCAATCGGCCATAAAACATTAACAAAAATGATCATAGTCAACTACATTATAAACAATGAATGAATGAATTAATTAATTAATGAAAATTGGTAAAGAAAGCGTTGGTTTGAAACTACCTGATTAATGGAAGAACATAAAATTACATGAAGAGATTAAATGTTTCACAAGTCAAAAATGTAGTCTTAGAAAATTACAAATGGAAACTAGTGTTGTTAGCACGTACTTTCTCGCAATATTACACGAAAAGTACTCAAATTTTCGAAAAATTGTAAATGACCTTATTTCAACAGCTATCTTTAAGGAACGTATTTCATTCAGATCAATCTGTCTTCATAATTGTATTGATTTTAAGTATCCTTGGTATTATAGACAATCATAGAGTAAAAATAGAAATTAATAGAAGGCAGATGAGCACATGTAATAAAAAGCACATATATTTATGTTTCATTCTAAAAATGAGGTGGAACGCTTCGAGACTTCTTGTGTCGTTCAAGTGTGGATGAACTCCGATGTAAGATTCCAAAATATACATTTCGATTAGTCGAAAATTACATTTTTTAAAATTTTTATTATAGCAAACTTTGCCAGATTTCTCAAACTTCTTGGATACGATTATATCCTTTTGAATATATCCTTTTGATTATATCCTCCTTACCCTCTTAATACGAAAAGCCTGAGTTTAATAGAATACATCTAAAATAATTTCATTGACCAAACACTTTAAATTCATTTGTTTTTTCCTCAACTATACTCCAAGAGTATGTAAGAGCGAAAATTTCTTCTTGATACATAAATTCAGAATTTTATTATTAAACTTATTCCTCTGTCTGTTTTGACCTCCAATGCATATTATTATAGAAACGAATAGGAATTTGTTTAATGTTGTTATTATAGAAACGAATAGGAATTTGTCATTAATGTTAATGAAAAAAGAAATCAAGTCCTGTTGTGTACATTTCAGAAAAAAATCAAGATTTGCCTCTCTACAATTGTAAAATCCGCAAAAGAAATTTTATAAAGGAAGTTTTGTGGCATCGGAACAAGGTAAACCTCAAAACCTCGCAGTATTTTGTACTTATGGGTATTTGTTAATTTTGGTCCTTATTTCACTTTAATATTTAATCTAGTTTTAAAAAATCATTTTTCACAGTGTCTGAAGAAGCGACACAAAAAGTTGCCAAACGTTCTACCGCAGAGCTAGAATAAAACTTAAATATATGTGCTTCGTCTGCCTTTTATTAATTTCTGTTTTTCTCTATGATTGTCTACAATACCAAGGATACTTAAAATCAATAACTATTTGAACAATCTATAAACTACTCTAAGTGTTAAAATTTCATAAGAAAAAATTTGGAATTATCGCAATTTTCGAAAAATAATTTAGCAACAAAAATGAGTCCTGCACCATTCTCTTAAACGTCATTCATACTATCACACAGAATTTAATCAAAAATGAAAGGGCCGTTTATTTTAAACTTTGAAAATGTCCCAAGGGCTTCACGTAAAGTACCTCTCAAAATTAAAATATCAGTTTAAAATTCAATGTGCCAAGTTCAAGTTTGTGTTCAATGTGCACATCACCCAGTTCAATTGGGAAATATCAATTTTGAAAGGTTTACCGCTAGTTGTTTACAGACGGACAGACGTTTTGCTGTCTTTCGATTTTTATGTATCAAGAACTCACAAAACATAGATTCTGGCTACACGTGTTACAGGAGTTTTGGAATTTTGGGAACTTGATTAATCCACTTTTTTGTTACCAGGACCCTGTAACAATTGTTCTGTCGAAAATTCGCCGGTTTTTCGCGCAGCATTACATAACTTTCTCTCTACTGCGTAAGCTGTTCATAGAAAGTAAAAATATAAACGTCAGTTGTATTTACCCGTTCTCCAAAATATATCAGCAAACTGCTGAGTCGGAAGTGCCTTTTAACTTTTGCATGTTGTATTCTCCTGTCTTTAATTTTCGTGAGAAGTAATGTTTTCATGGCTTTGTCAGCTTCTTCAAATATTTCATCCGTAATATGTTCAATATCTTCCGAGTGCAAACATTTCTTTAACCTTTAAGTCACTATGATGATCATAAGACACAATACAGGGACCACTATAATAGGGATATTTCAGAAGCAATACGTCATTAAATGTATGCCTCGAATGGTAACGATGTGGATGAATTTCTCAAAATTTAAATTATTCAATGGAAACAAAAAAATACTAAACATAACTGGTGGGTAAGGCATATTGGTTACGTCATGGTTAAAGAGTTATAATCGGAATCGCGGATAATAAGAAAACTTACTCCAATTGTCGCTCTTTTTTCTTGAACATAACGCTCTTGCAATTCTTCACACACTCGTTTCGTTTATATCTAATAAGTACTTTTCATAAAACTCGTTTTATTAAATATCTACCCGTGTACAACAGGGATAATGCTACAAGTAAACAGAGAAAGGATACAGCCATGTACTATTGGTAGGCAAAATCTGTGCAGTTCTGTTTGATTTGATAATTCTCTTAATAGGAAATGATTCCACAAAAATCTTGGATCCGCACGTTCATGAATAGGCATCTGAAACAAGTTGTTGTAAACACAATATTTTCTAGCAAACATTTCTTTTAAAATTTAAAATACCACTACATTTTATTATTTATACAAAGTATATGAAGAATAAACTTTGAGAAGCATCAAATGAACATTACTCTACCTTCTCAAACTTTCTATTTAACATCAAAGAGCAAATATAAGTGGTTCATATTTAAGGCACGACACTTTAAGTAAAAAACAACAACACAACACCATTAACTGCTACATATGTGAAACTATATATTGTATTTTAATTCAAATATAATGACTTAACTTACCTGAAGGAATTCAGGCGTAGTATTATGCAATCTTTGAAGCGTGTGAGTAAGGTCATATGAATATGAGAAATATAAATATGGTGTACATAGGACTTGCTCTACCATTGAAACATAAACTTTGTTTTGAGAAATCTAAAACAATATAAGAGATTTACTTTACCTCTACAAATTTATAAATACAAAGAACTTATAAAATGAATGATTATACCTGTTTTTCCGTCAAATGCAGTAGGGTGCGGGTGTATGAAATTACTTCAGTTTCAATAATCTGCCAAATTGCTTGGCCATTGATTGAGCCTACTTTTCGTTTTTTAGTAGCCACCACAAGATATGGGCCCGCTAACAACCTCACTGTGCCAATAATGCCACACACAGGTTTACTGCTTGATGCTTGCGGAATTTGTCCATGATTAGCTAAAAATGAATATAGAAATTACAAATTAGCCCAAAAAATTATTTTCCTTCGTAATGATGATTTATACACATTTGTTAATAAGCAAAAAATCTTTCATTGTTTTTGTAGCACATTAATTTAGGTGAAAACTAATTGTGTGGAATCATCACAATTGACATGAAAAAGCAAAACATTTCACAATTTAGTACGTAATATTTAACAAATTATTCACGAAAATCAGGAAATTACAAGTGAACAATCACAGTTTAAAGATAATTTCATGTAGTTACATGCAATTAACATATTTTTTTCGGTTTAGCACAAACTACACCACACGCGAAAGGAACTGGATTTGCGCCTCACCATCGATGGGCCGCTGCTCGCCGTAGAGCGTATCACTATGGTTTACGAGACCCATTTTTATGGCCAAAATGAATAATTTATTTTAAAAAAATGCAATTCTTACCTTTTAAAGTCAATTACGTCTTATACTCAAATATTGACGATTACTTAAATTATCTAAAATTACTCCAGTACTTCAAGAGTGTACATTTTTCTCCCATTGAAATACACAGTCTCCTCGCTTTTTTAAGCGGTTTATACTTTATATTCCTTTAAAACAATAGTTTCTTCTGTTTCCTATAACGTGATACAATATTTGCTGCTTGCACAATTAAACCATACACGTTTCATGTGACTACTGAAAAGGTTCCCGCTCTCTTGTTCCAATTGTTTTTTCGCGAGGCGATGCTGATCAGATGATGAAAATTGTGACATTGGTTTTATCTTGATGATGAAGCTATCCTGAGTCAAAACTTTTTTTTCTAAAAAAATATTCTCGATGTTTTTCTTTATACTACTTTTTTTCAAATTGTTGGTATAAATGGCAAATTATGTACCAAATGTTCTATTCATTCAATGAATTTACATTATTTTTAATATTCTCAATTTCATAGTTGTTAATTAGCGTAGTCTGTGCATATCTATCACGATCTGTACGCCACAAATCGAGTAAGTCTTCATTTCTGAAACGATGAATGTCAAAAAAAGCCACTTTATTGCAGCTGGAACTTGTAGGAACATCTTAACTAATAACCTACTAACAGGATAAGCCGTGTACCAAGCTCGTAAAACCCTAATTTGTTACAAATAAAAAAATGTAAGTTATTGTCAATAGAACGCAAATTTACACCAATGGATAATGTCAATTTTTAGGTACATTGAATGTATTCAAACTTAATTTTTATGAAAATCACATTCATGTGAGGTAATAAAATGAACAATTTCATAGAAAATAGAATAAACATGGAAATAGAGCACACTTAAATCTTCACCTTGGCTTAACGGCTCGCACTTCGGCGCGGAGACCGAAGACGAAATACCAACGTTACAAGCATGCCTCGCGACAGGGGGTGGAAGGCAATAAACAACAAAGTAGGTGCAAAACAGAAAACTTAAAAGTGTTTATTATGCATTATGATGCCCAGAAAGTTCATTTATGGAAGTTGCAAAAGTACATTTTGGCCACAGAATCGAGACCCAGAAACCATAGTTCTCTGTGGCCCGGGCGCTGCGGCTGCTAGCAGCTTCCACTAACACCAGTTGAAATAAATGAAGTCTTTTGACATGTCTCGGTCTCCTGATATGAATATGATTTTTTTTTCGGCTCCATCCAGAATAGGGGGTGTCCAACTTTTAAGGCCACAAGGGCAACAACTGAAACTTTTGATATGGTTGCGGACCATATTTTCATCAATAGGGGAATTCAGACAGGACTTCCCCGTATTGTTAATTTCTGTAAAAAGCCCGGCTCCTCTGCAACGTCGCGGGGCGTCGGTGGGGAATGCACGGATCCATGCACGATATCAGTCGCACCAACATATTGCAGTGAAGCATACATAGTATAGAGAACGTTATGCAGCAGAAAATCGAATTCGAGATTTTACCGAAAGTACGTGTTGGGGTACACTAATGTAGAAAAAAGTGTTTTTTTCACAAACGCCCGTCCGTGGCTGCATTTTTCTGATACCGTGAGTAAACACGTCTCTACCTCTCTTAAGCTCGCACTACAAAATTCGACTATTACGAAACCAAATATGCCACATTCTAGGACTATTTAATTACGCAAAAATTTATTTATTTGCTCTTCAAACTTCGAGTAATTAATGGAGAGCCACAAAGCGTGCACTCCGGCCGGCGCCCCAGACCACAACCGGTTACCACAAATTCAAATATGCCACTATTTAGAACTATTTAATTAATTTTTCGTTTAGTTAACTAAATATGCTCATTAATTCCATGAAAATAGGTTGTTTATCACTCTGTTTATGGCATGCTGGCGGGCAATTAGAACGTAGTCGTGCGATTTCACGTCCACAACAGCCAATCAGAACTCAGAAAACTGATCGAAATCATTTAATTATGTATCTATAACACTGACATAGTCAAACTATTTCTAGACTGCCATGAGCCATGAAATTTGAACAAAAATTTTCATCACAAATTACTTACATCAAAACATATAATAAATGAACGATTGACACAAAATAATAAACGAATTATAACTACTTCTTAGACAATCATGTTAATAACTGTAGTACAATAAGTTAAATTAGAAACTAATACCCTACTCATATTTGGCATCAAACATCCTAACCCAGAAGTCGCTTTATATTGCACAAATATGTTTACTTCACCCATTTAAACGTGAAGCTTTAAGCAAGTCCTACTCAGCACCTACTTTCTCGCCGTTAGTAATGGTTTTGCAATGCTGTTTATACCACAATTTCTCTCCGAAATATTTATTGTGAAACTCATTTGAAAGTAGAACATTTGGTGCGAATATAAGCAAAAAGTGAGAAAGTAATATAATTAAAACTTAATAAATAATACCATACTGATTGTGTTGCAAACAAATAGATCGAAAAATATGTAATAGTAATTATTAAACCCTATCTGGCACAGTGTTGCCAGATAGTTGAAAAATGAATATCGTACTGCGCCATCTATGATTATCGTACGGCGGTAATATCAATTTATCATACATTTTATCGCACATAAATAAAAATAGTGTAAAAGTTATCGTACTTTTTAATATTTTTTTTCAAACATATTACTTACATTCTTTTCTTTAACGACATATTTCTAATGGAGCATGAATGCAGCGGGAATACAACTAATATAATATACATTCTTATAACCTTAACTTTTATTAATATGTGTGCATACATTTAATACATAACAAATCAAAAGGTTTTTTTTTATTTACTCGATCATATACAGATTCGAACTGATTATCAACGTTTATTTGATTAAAAACTCCACTAACTTTATAGCTTAAAATATAAAAATGACAACGTAACAAACATTAACACAACTTTCATTTTAAGAGGATGTCTAAGGCAAATGTGAAGTTAGATTTCTATAAATTGGCGCCAAAAGAATTTTTCTGGAGTAACAACCAAATAACGTACATTTGTGCAAAACTGATAGCACCATTCCATTTTTTGATATATTTCCGTTATTTGTGAGTATGTTTTATATTTTTCAATACAATATTTAAAGAACAATCTTGCAAAGCGCTTTTTGACAAATTTTTTAGGTCTCAAAACGCCTTGTAAGTTTTCTCTTTAAATATTGCATAGAAAAATACAAAATAATACTTACACAGCAGAAATTTATCTAAGAATCGGTTAGTGGTATTTACATTTTATTTAAATTATCGCATAAATTGATATTTACCGATATGTTCGATAAAGTGCAAATGTCGGTAAAGAAGAGATCGTGAGGTATTCGACATCCTCTTAAAAATCTTCATCACTCAGTTCATCTTCTAGTATTTCAGTTTTGTTTTTAGGATATATATTATCCGCTGTCATTCGGCTAAGCATTGATTTTGTAATTTCAAAATTCTTACAGCACTCTTTCGGTTGCATGCCATTGATGTCACTGCTCAACAAGACGCCAGAAGTCGCTGATCGGGTAAAGTACATACATTGTACAAACTATGTAATTTCAAATACATAGTTCAAACACAGAATTTTAGAAGCATGTCGCAGCGGAGGGGGGGCTGGGGAAATAACGGCGGATTCACAATCAAATTGAAAGTGTACGCATATTGTTACCATTTGTATTCTACAGAGGCGAACTCGCACAGGCTCTCATTGCGCAGTGCCATTTTCTAAGGGTCTATTCTTGAAATTATTGCTCTCGAGCGATATGTGACTATCGCATTTCTGTTAATGTGGAAATGCACGTTCAAAAATGCGATAATCGCATAATGCACGAGAGCGATAGTCTCAAGACTCCGATCAGCTGCATCAATTGGTCACATTATCGTTCTTTTATCTGTACGATAATGGTGCATCGTACATCATAATGAATAATCGTACATGTACGATAATTATGTACGTCTGACAACTGGCCTGGCGGCTTATCTCAGTGGTGAGCGTCCTTTCTTTCCATGACGCGTCCCCGGGTTCGATACTGTAACACCTCCCGGCGAAGAGAAACGCGCGGTTAGCGGCCCGGTTATAGCTCAGTCGGTCCTATTCCCTTTACTCGTGTAAAGACTAGCCAATTGTAACAATTTCCTTAACTTAATATTCAGTGATGGAAGGCATTGTAAGCTAAAGCATGCATGGGCATTCGAAATAAACAATTTGATTACTGGTAAAAGACAACGTTTATTCCTGGACAGAGCTGTACCAAGGAAGTTACATTAAAAAATAAAAGAAAGAAAAGATTGAATAAAAAGAAAAAATAAAGATTCAAATTAAAAGGAAAGCTTACAACTAGAGAAGAGTTCAAAATTATTTTATAGTTAGATTTCCAGAGTTGTCCCTGAGGACCTTTCTTGTGCCTTGGCGCGGCACCGCTTTAACAATACTTCAAAAGGTTTATTGCCCCCAGTTACAATGCCTGAGAGCCCTTCGTGGCAGATGTGCTCGAGGGGGCCTGGGGAGAGCACGGCGGATCTTGTAGGCGACCTTCGCTGGAATGCAATCGGTCGCGCCCCCTCAACAGTAGGATGGCAGCGGCTCGCGGCGTCTGCGGCAGTCCGTGACGTCAGCAGAGGGTCGTCTGGAGGCTTTGACGAAATTTGTAGATAACTGGCGATATCGCCTGCGATCGCAGTGCGGAGCGCACAACAATGTCTCCCTCTGCGTATGCGATTCCTCTCGAATAAAAATTTCAGTAATTGCGAAATCCTGCAGCGAATACGCAGTGACAAAGGATTCGACAATTTACTTTTGAAGTGCTTCTGCAATTCCTCTAAAATTCTCACTGAGAATTCCGGTCTATCACCCCAGTGATTTCAACTAAACTGAAATTTTAACCAAGTGCCTTCAGAGGTGTACTCGCCTCTCCCCGAGCTTGGCTCCCACCCCAGAGAAGTCTCTCTACCAACTGTAATTTTAAGAAAGTGCCTTCGGAGGCGCACTCGCCGCTCCCCGCGACTGGCTCCCACCCCCGAGAAGTCTCTCTCTCAACTGTCATTTTGTTTCTCCTAAATGCACGAAGTTAACTTTTATCCCCACCCTTTCTCCTCATATGTTCTTGCTCCCCACAACGGTGGCGTCGCTATTGGCTAAAGGTGATGGCGTTGTACACTAAATTTGTCCAATAGGCTTCGGCGGCGTCGAGGAATTTTCCAGTCTCAGTTTCGAAAGTAGGCCACGTCTCTGAAGGGGCTTCCCGGCTACTGAATTATTGCTTCGGGTTTCCCCGATCACGATAACAGGCGTTTCGGAAGTATTCCAGATGTGGGCGCCTCTTTACAAGTTACCCTTCTTCGGTTGTTGGATGGGGTGTCATAAACATTCGAAATGGGTCAGGGGACCGTGGCTGTTGCAAGAAGGGCTGCGCGCGTGACGCCGTATGTTTTTCTTCAGTAAAAATTTCTTAAGTCTGCTTTACTCAATTTAATTTATCTTAATAATTCTGTACCGCTACAATACCCCGTCAGGTAGGATTGGAGTATACGTTTCTTCCTTTTTTCCCCTGCAATGTCCCAGTACGTGCTGCTGTGTGACGACGAGACAATGACTTCTCAGGTTGAGACACCAAAATATGCCGTGGGGATGTCTTTGTGCCAACCACTCCTTAACCCATGGCCGCGAGGCCGGGATGCCGCTTATATTAGGCTCGTAAACGCGCCGACGCGCCAAGTACAAACAAACAAAATTATGAAACACTGATATGGAAATATTTTACAAATATATAAAAGGATTTGTTTTTATTACCACGAATGAAAAGTAGGCGTCATTATCGTCTTTTGTTATCTCCACGGCGTTACAACGGGTAACAACCACCAATGATCGCTCATCTACAATACAATATTAAAATGAAATATGAAATAATATATACATTTTAACATTCGTAGCCTCCATCTGAGTAAATTGGGAGCGAGCAACTGAAGTCTAGCAACCTTTGACTCTTCCACATTTTAGATAGGTTTTAAATAATTTCTAAAATAATACTTTGTAAACATATAACAAAAGCTCCAATGTAAGAAACGAACAAAGAAATATAAAATACGAAATAATATACACATAACGTACGTAGCATGCAGCTGCTTCAAAACAACTCCAAAATTACGATCAAGAAGCGCAGGATTTTCAGACCGAACGACAAACTCTGTCGCCCCATTACTCCAAAAACACTCATTTTCGAAAAATTCAGCAAGACCCTACTTGAAAATCTATTTTTGATAAACACACTTCATTTTTAAAAAAACGGCATCTTCATAGTTGTAGTTATCGAAAAAATTTTGAATTTTTCCAATTATAAAAAAATGAGAGTTTTTAAACATCATGAAACCCGCTCATTTTTCATTTTCTTAAACGTCCTTCAGACTATTTGCCAACAAAATTTCATAAAAAACGATGAAAACGTTTTCGAGAAAATATTGTTTAAACACGTTTAAAAATGCCCATATTTTACCCAACATTACGCAAAAAATTCTCAAATGTTTGAAAAATTGTTCATGACCTTATTTCAAAATCCATCTTTAAGGAACAGATTTTAAGGGGATATATCTATAAAATTTTAGTTGTATGAAGACGTCGAAAAAGTGAATTTTTGCAATTTGCAAAAAATCAGTGTTTTCAATCAACATGAGACCTCCGTTTTCTTAATCGTCCTTCAGACTATCCAACAACAAAATTTAATCAAAATCGATGGAGCCATTTTTTTTTCACTTTTGAAAATTATCCAGGGGCTTCATGTAAAAGTATCCCCCAAAATTACAACAACGACTTCAAATTCAAGGGGCGACGACGTCAGCCAGATCGATTGGGGAATATCAATTTTAGAGAAAATCGCCAGAACAGTTTAGCCGCTAGCATTGTTCAGACATGTTTTGCCGTCAATCCATTTTTCGGTATCACGGACCTACAAAACAGGGATTCTGGCTACACCACGTGTTAGAGAATTTTTTCTAAATTTAGAAACTGGATTGAACCACTTTTGTTACTAGGGTCATGAAATAAGTTATCCGGTCGAAAATTCGCCGTTTTATCGCGCAGAATTGTATAACTTATTTTGAGAAGTTCTTTCTTAAGTGCGAGAAAGTAAATATGTAATCGTCAGTTGTATTTACCCGCTCTGAAATGTACACCAGCAAAGCGTCAGGCAGAACTGAATCGTCTTTCTCCTTTCGTTGAAAACAATAACACGTGTTATTATCATTCATTCCTTTACTTTTCGTGCGAAGTAATGTTTTCACATTGTCAGCTTCTTCTAACCTCTTAACCGGAATATGTTAAATATTTTCAAACTTTTATTTCTTATTTCATTGTTTATTCTCTTAGACACTAAGGTGATCGATCATAAATGTACACTGCTAGGCCTACTAAAATAGGTCTCGTTCAGAAACTATTTGACGTCATCAAATACAAAATACATTCATCAAATGGTAAAGATATGATTGAATTTCTCAAAAATTAATTTATTCTTAAATGGAAACGAAAAAATATTTAACGTAACACATGGATAAAGGGGAATAATTGCACTCATGGTAAATAAGACAACTGGCTCCTACTGTCACTCGTTTCTTTGAGTACCATTCATTCAATTATACCCCTCTTTATACAGGTCGGGTGGCCAGATTGAGTAGATAGTCAGAGGCATTATCCGCATCCCCGATAATTTGATTTGTTGTGAGCGCAGTCACGTTCCACGTCAGTAACAAATGTGATCAAAACCAGTTCGGATTAACATCTCAAGCTGTGGATTTGATATTATGTTAATCGAGGCTTCTTGCATTCGTTCCAGTGAACTCAGGTCGCAAACTTTTGGTTTGGATTGTTATTTACTAGGAAATATATTTTTTTAGTTATTGAAATAGTCCGAAACGACAATGGCGCTGACAGAGGTTTCGAGTCCCTTAGATTACATACAACGGATGACATAATTTCTGAGCAATGAAATCAAATAGGATACGTGGGAATTCTGTAGTGAACACTTGTAGAACCTCAAATATTATTTGAGGAAAGTACCATTAAAAAGATATTCAAATCAATGAACTCAGCAAAAACTGCATTAAAAATGACGGGAAAATTTAAAAACGACTCATTAAATCCACGGAAAATGAAAAAGGGAGTCAGAGAAGACAAAAAATTGCACTATTTGCAAATTTATAAACAATATCTATCTTTTGCAGATATAAAGGGAGAGAGTCTCCCGATGCCCCAGAGCCTAACAGCAAATTAACAAATTTGCAACTATTTACAATTTTATAAACAAATTCGAAATATTCGGTAAAATGACCGGAAAGGATCGGCAAATTCTGCCTGCGATTAACATTTTAATATAGCAGTTTGGCAGTTACAAATTGATTGCTAAAAGTTAGTATAAATTGCTCATTTATTTACTGGTCTATTAACAGTAATTGTGGTTGGAAAACACCGCTCAGAAATATTTTTTCGGCATGGCGTATGCGCAGGCAAAATCTCTCCTGCCGAATGATATTTCCGCGTCATACGTAAATAATCGAGGCTCCCGCCCCTGGCAACAGCGTCTTTCCCGTTCCACGCTAGTTTGCGCCAATGACATAGACATTAAGATTCCGACTGTGGTTATTGGTCAACGCGCCCCTCCTCCGGATCAAAGGATGTCCGAGTTTGTCTAAAGGGTTGTGAAGATGGAATTTCACCCGCCTTTTTTTTTGTGGAGGGGAACTTTACGTATGTACGGAATTACTCATACATAATAGGGGAAATTATGCAATGCTGCGGAAAATCGCTTTCGAGATTTCAACAGAAATACACGTTTTGGGGTCCCCTGATACCAAAAGTGTTGTTTGTTTTTTTGTTTTTTTACCAAACGTCCGTCTAGTGACTGTCAAAAGTACTAGCGCCTAAACCATACGTAGGAGTTTTTCCTAATTGAAGAAACCCATGTCGATCTGGCTCGAGTCGAATCTTTGAGATTTTGAAAAATTTTCTTTAAAATTATGGGTTACTCTATATGAAGCCCTCCGGACATTTTCAAAATTTTCTCAAAAAGCGGCTCCAAATTTTTTGTCTAATTTCTTGCAAGAATAGCGTAAAATGTAGAGGTGGCATAGGTCTGATTTTCAGGTTCTGAATTTTCGAAAATTTCAAAACGATTCGGGCGTCTTCTTACAACTACGCAATTGAAGGTAGAGATTTTTGCTTCAAATAAAATTCGTTTACCACAGTGAGTAGTTTCATTAAGGCCGTGTACACAAATGTAATTTTTGAACGATTTCCCACGCCTTTAATATGCACTTTCCAGCAATTCGTAAACACTATTGCATTTGTGACTGGAAGTCCTTAAAATGACGTCATGATGTTTTCAAAAACGCGATAGTTTTCTGTGAAAAGATGCTAAAATTTCGAATTGACAGTAGCGATTAAATGCCATTTTCTTAAAAACAGCTCCAAATTGTTCAATGAAATTGCGATTTGGGAAGAGGTTTTACTGTTCTTTAATATTTTCAAAGTCATATTGCGATTCTACAATTAGGAAGGCGAAACATTAAGAACATTTCTAAAAAATATACTTTGGGCAATAGATGGCAGCTGACAGTACGGAGCAAGTCCGAACAGCTAGCCGAGACCAATGGAAATAGAAAACTAATACGGAAAAGTCAGTGCCATTCTGTAGCACCACTACAGTGATGTGTGATTACGTACATTTTCAGCATTTTCAGCATAAAAATCAGGAAAGTAAGCTTTCGGAATATCGGAGAGAATTGAACTATTCTCGGAATATCGTGGAGAACTTCAGCAAAAATGTTCCATTGTTTTTAAGAAAATTTCGTTCGAACGTTTCTGAATATTCGTCACTTTTAGTTCCCTTATAGTCAACGATATGACAATTTATCGACATTTCCAAAACTACCACTCGAGATACTCTAAAGATTATGTGGTACACACTGAATAATAAAATACATCTATAATGAAAAATTTTAGCGAGAGAGGCCAGAAAATAAAATTACATTCTTGTAATTAAAAAAAAATGAATAGAGCAATATGGCGTTTATCACATCTTAAAGAGTACATTTAGCACTATCCCTGCCAAAAGTTTAAAAGAAAAATTTTAGCCGTATTCGAGATTTTTTTTTCAAATTGCACATTTTGCACAAAACAGTTTTTCGGATTCCTAATTGTAGATTAGAAATATTTATTTTAAAATTATAAAGGAGAATAAAATCTCGTCCTATACTGAATATTTTCATTGAAATATTTGGAGGCGATTTTACGAAAATGGCCTATAAGCGTTGTCCTATATGCGAAATTTGGAGCTCATTTTCAAAGTTATCTCTTGAGTTTTTCAAAAACATTATTTAGTTATTTAAATCTCTTCCACTCACAAATGCAATACTGAATACAAATTGCTGAAAATGTGCATATTAAATGCGCGAGAGAAATTTAAAAAAATACACTTCGTTAATTTATGAAAAACAAAAGAATACAACAAAATTCATTTTGTCATCTTAAAGAGTGCAATTAGCAGTAGCCGAACGAAAAGTTTGAAGAAAAAATTTTGGAGCAGTTTTTGAGAAAATGGCATTTGAGCGTTGTTGAACATGAGGAATTTTAAGCGGATTTTAACAGAAAACTGTTGCATATTCGATCAACTTTATTCGATATTATTTAAAGCACGCGTACTCAATATAATAGTGTGAACAAATCGCTGCTAAAGTAAACATTAATAACGTGAGATTTAGTAAAACAATTTAAATTTTTGTATTTTTTGAAAATACAAGACTAGGGCAAAATAACGTTTATGTCATCTCAGAAAGTACATTTACACAATCCCTACCAAAAGTTTAAAGAAAAAAATCCCGAATAAAAGGACTAATTATGGAGAACAAATTTCGATTTAAGGGCAAATGTCTATCTTTAATTTTGTGGTTGTATGAAGACAAAACAATTCGTAATTTTAAAATTTTCGAAAATTTAGTTAATGAAAATCGGACCTATGACACTTTTACGAAGGGCGTACTATATTGTTTTACATTTTATTTTTTTCAACCCAAATGAACATTACTCATCAGTTGTTACATCCACCTTCTCAACATAATCTTCTCGTAACTATATGCACCTTTGCCATCGATGGGTCAGTCTCTCCAGACCTGCCTGAAATCATTATTTCGGAGTGCTGCATACCCATGCCTTGACAGCTGTGTCCAGTTCTTCAAAATCAGAAAGACGGCGACCATGCAGATGCATGATTCAGAGGCTTCATTTTTCCAAAAAGGTGATAATCACTTGGTGCCAAATCGAGTATGATGGATGTGGTAGCACCGTGAATCTCATTTAATCAATGCATTGGTCTCTCGAGTTGTGTGGTGGTGGCTATTGGCATTGATACACCTTTAGCCCATGTGCCTAGCAGCTTAGTTTGAATGGCACGACGTAAGCGCTTAAGAGTTGCCACACTGTTAATCGTGGCCTTAAAGATTCCAGCCAATCAGGATGATGCCCTTTGTGTCCCAGAATATTGACGCCATTCACTTACCAAGTGATGGCACTGTTAGTCGTTTCGTTTGTGGCTCATGGTAATGGAGCCTTGTCCCATCACCAGTCACAAGCATAACCATGAAGTCGACTGGATCTTGATCATGGCGTTTCAAATGCCAGATGGGCTACGGTTTCTTAAATTTGAAAAAAAAAAATCCTACGTATCATGTAGGCGTTAGTGGTGTTCACAGACAGACGTTTTGATAAAAAACAGTTTTCGGTATCAGGGGCCACAAAACGTGTTTTTCCGTCGAAATGTCGAAATCGATTTTCCGCAGCATTACATGACTTTCCCTATACTACGTATATTAGTCCGTACATACGTACGTATACGTAAAAGTAAAAATGATGGAATGAAACAAAAGACAACTCGAGAGCTAACTGAGGATTGTAAGAATTTGGAATATGTTTTATTGTATAAAGAAGACAAAGATATTGTTGGTGAAGACCATTGCTACGAACTTACTGCATCTACCAATAGAGGCTGCAAGACTTCCAAGATCTCTGCGCCCCCTCCCCCCCCAAAAAAAGTTCTCACATTTTACACTGTTTCAAAATATGCTGGTTAATGTACCATATGTTTTCATTGCTCTAAGGATAGTACTAATACTACAAGTATTTGCAGCAACGTTTTTACGCTTAACAATGTTGGAAGAGAGACTCGTTAGACAATTGTATCTATATAACATGCTGAAGCAACAATACTTAACATTTTGCAAGGCAGGAGACAATCAACCAGATTTCAAAACATTGAATATCAAGTAGGCTCGAGCCTATCCGCACGTTCGTATGTGCACACCCAAATTACTTCCGTGCAATTTCTCTTAAACATTTCTAAATAAGAGGGGAACAGAGATTTCCGAAAAGTGGAATTTCAAAACACGCGCCGTTCGGAAGCAGCGATTGACAATCCGCCGCCAGTGGCCTTCGAGAAAGCTAGTCGGCGCACACTCGGGAAGTGCGAACAAGTACAGCGAGTCATAGGCTGCCGTGGCCGGGGGCGGGGGGAAGAGGGAAACACTGGTTGTATGGACGGAAGGAGAATTTGGCTGGGTGTGCGATCGCCAATGCGCAGACGCAGTGGCGATGTCAGCGAATGATTTGACATGTCTCAAAAATATAACACTCATCTATGCTGGCTATAACAGTTTGCAGTAGCAAGGAAGAACCACGTGACGGTCACGAGCGAATAGGCTTTAGTCTTATATTCACTGCGGAAGAGATCGGATTTCCCGTGCTTCCTCACGCATATCGATTGGTTTCTTATGTCATCGTGTTGTTTTTTCGATCAAAAATTATAGTTTAATATGTGTGAAGAAATACGTAAGTGAGAAGAGCCGAAAAGTCAAGCGCGAAACGTGGTGTACGCAGTTTATTATTCTTCAAGAAGGACGCGGACGTAGGCCACCCTCTTCTCGGCGTTGCCAAAGTTCAACAGCGGACAGCCTTAGCTTGTGACATTGCAGTAAAAACTATTGGACGCATTTTGAACACTGTCAAATCATCTTTCGCTGCTTCGGGATCCGTGCTTCTGAAATTACCTTGAAATCACGGTAATAAATTTGGTCGATTTTGACAAAACAGTAGTGCGGCGAACTGCATTAGAATGTTACCCTATTGGAGAAAAAGTAACCCAGAAGTTGCGAAAAGTCGTTGAAAATAAGCGAAGTGTAAGGTATACCGCAGTATACCGCGTTTTAAAATCTATAGATATGTTAAATGCAAAGATGGTAGAAAGTTTCTCATTAAACGCAGTGACATTGTGGGAGCTCGTGTTAGGTTTTTATGAAAAATGGACAAGACTCGCACTCCAGAACATAACACACGCATTTATTATAATGGATGAAACCTGGGTAAATCAGAATGATTCCAGAAATTATTTCTGGCAACCTCGGAATGGACCAGGAGGATTGAAAGTGCCAGTCCGTGCAGGGTCCGCCGAGACTGGATTTATTACTGAGGCAAAATTTGTTTTCCTCTCCAAAACTTCAAAGAGTGTGGATTATCATTCGGAAATGAATGTCGTCACGTTCAGAGAATGGTTCAAGAACAGCTTTCTGCCTTACCTGCGTGCAAATGCAGTAGCTGTTAAGGACAACGCTCATTATCATTCCATGATTAAGACACCGAACACGTCAGAAATATGTGATTGGCTGCAGAAGAATGGGCTTGATTCCATCCCTGACCAGAGCACAATTACACTAAATTTGTAGAATTCACGCAAGCTCACGAAAGCAGTATGAATTAGACGAAATTGCGAAAGCAATGGGTAACAGAGTGATTCGTTTGCCTCCGTATCATTGCGTCATCAATCCTACTGAAAATATTTGGAGGCAAGTGAAAGGGTACGTAAAGGAAAATAAGATTTTTAAATCGCCGACATAGAAAAACTGACACACGAGGCGATAGATCATGTGACGCAGGCAGATTGGGCTTTCTTGAGGGACGACATTATGTTAATTATAAATACAAATAACACTTCGCCAGAAGAAAGCGGCGATGACAGCGCAGACTGCACGGGTGACGAAGACGATGTCTCCGATTTGTAATAAAAACAAATGTTTTTGTATTTTAGATATTTCACTTTATATTATATGTTGATACAAAAGTTATCAATGTGTGTATTTTCTACCTTGTACATCTCCAACCCCCGCATGTACCTTTGATTCACATATTAATACGTACATACGTTTTTAAATTTTTTTCATTATTTACTATATATTTTTATAAAATTAAGTAAAAAGTGAACAACTACAAATATTTACTTCGTGTTTAGTGTCAACGACTATTGCGTGAGACAGGGGACAAAGCAAAATGTATTCAATTTACTGCATTCTGAAGATACAATAAAAAACAAGTCTTGCAGTTAACATTACGTTATACATTATTTTGAAGTAAAAGTAATATTTAAATATGTTATTTACTATACTATATTATATGATACAATTGTAGTAGAGAGAATATCTTAAAGAGAGAATATTTTAAATATTTATCATACTATATTATCTGATACAGTTGAATGGGTAACTTGTACCAGAAAGTACAAGTGACATTTTATAATGTGACACTCACCACTTCTACATATGAAGCGCGCACAAAGTCAAGCTTTCGTGAGCAGATGTCATACTGGAACACATAGTCCGTACAGGCGTACCAACTAATGGTTTGCTTCGATCGCAGGAGCGATCTTACCCGATTGAGAATCGGCCACGAGTCGTGGCACTCAACCACTCCTCACCTCGGAGCACGCACACAGCATCCCACGTGACCGCAGTCACCCAAGGACGCAAGTCACCTCCGTCAACAAGTGAGATGCCTCGCGAGCCCTGGTCGCCGCTGCACCCTCGTGGCGCCAAGTTTTTGTGCAACTGCACGAGGTTCTCCCACTGTCTCCAAACCCCACCCACTGGCTCTGTGCACTCCCTTATATACTAGAGGCTCACATGACCTACGTCACACCGCCCCCGCCACGTCCTCGTGTCTCCCTTTGCCGCGTTCTCTTCCTCCTGTGGCGAGGCGATTTCCTGTTACTAATCCCTTACCACGCGTCCCCAAATAGTTGCCAAGAGATTCGTTTGCTAGTACGTTACAATAAATTCTGAGATCTGTTTAAGTCAATATTAGTAAAGCCGTGTTGTTTTGTTCGTCATTAAAATCACGGCATTTCTTTTGTTCATTAAAACAACGAAAATAATTGTCACTGAATAGCATAAAATAAACGCGTTTTTCTCAGAATTTATAAAATGTCACTTAAACCGTTCTGGGTTTCACCCTCTCTATTGTAGTTTAAAGAGAGAATAGTATTGCAATTGTATCAATAACTAATAATGAAACAAAAATACGGCTTCGAACACGTCAATTGTTTTTAAACTCGTCAGAAATATTGCATCAAATGGTTCGCAACTTCTGGAGGAAGGGAGGTGTAAAGACCTTTTCTAATAAATACCTAATGACGGGTCTAACGGAGAGAGGGACAGAAAGACTAACCAGAAATTTGGCAACAAACCAAAACACACACAACCACGTGTGGTTGCCGGGGGTTTTTGTAGAATAGCGTCACGGAGCCTGCCCCTGTCGTAATAGGCGACTAAAAGAAGCAGCTTTCCGCTGCCCTTTCCCATGTAGTTTTCCTCTCATCTCACAAGACAAGATATATGGACTGAGTAGCTTATAGGAACTTGCTCCCTATCCCTACGAAAATCCCCTTCTCACCTTCCTTCCAATTCCATTTCTGCTGGCGGTGGCATATAAAACGCTCAGGGAAATTCACCCCGAAAATAAACCAGTGATGGGGTATCCTTCGTACGCCTTCCTTCGGAGGGGAAGTAAAGCCGGCTGTCCCATGTTCGTAGATTTACTTGCATGTAAAAAATCCTCAAGCCTAAATGACGCCTCTGAGCTAAATTCAAATCGCCTGTTTCTCGCCCAAGAAATACCTCCTTTCTCTCCTAGTTCGTGAAAGGAGCGTAGCGAAATTTGCGTGGTCAGACGGAAGAGCGGGCCTGATGGCCCGAGTCTCGCCACGTAAAATAAGGCAAATTCAATTCAATTCAAAAAATGGGTATGAGTGAACCTCAAAACTTACTACCCAAACGAGTCGAGCGTTCACGCCGAATCTCGCCAACCGATTCTGGTCGGATGAAAGCCCCGATGGTCGGTGTTGGCTACATGGATTTTGGGGGAGTTAAGCTCACAAAGGTGTCTGGGTAGATAATAGGAGAGTGAAGTTTCTGGAGCTGGGGAAGAAGATCGGGGATCTCTGCATTTTGTCCTGCCAACAAATAATGTCCACGGGGAGATAAAGCGTATGGTGTTCCATCCGAACAGATTTTGATGAGATGGACATAGAGTAGTCTCTATCTGTAATTAGCCCGAAGTCAGTTGAGACGGAGACGCAGACTTCACCGCAGACATGGGGTGTTTACCCGAATACTGATCATTATGGAGAGCCCTTGACAGCAGCAGCGGAGTTGCAGCCTGCAGTAAACAATGTAATTGGGCCCAAAGACGGTTGAGGCACGGACGCAGACTTCGCCGCTGATGTCGGGTATTGGCCGGAATTCTGATGATTGTGGTAGGTCCTCGGCGGCGGCGGAGTTGCGGACAGCAGTGAACGATGTGATTGACCTGAGGATTGTGGAAGAGCAGGCGCGGAAGCGGACTTCGTCGAAGACATCTGATATTGGCCCGAATGCTGATTGTGGTGGGCCCTCGACAGCGGCGGCGGAGTTGCGCACCGTGTTCGGCGGTGTTGGGGGCTTTTAAAAGCGGCCGTGTTCGCATTGGGTGGGTGAACTGCCGCGTTAGAAAGTAATTGTGCGGACGTGTTATCGGTGTTGGGCGTTCGGACATCTGGCGCGCGTCTGCCAAGGGACGGAGTGTTCGAAATCCTGTCTCCAATGCAGAGAAGACGGGCACTTACATCAGGCTTACAAAAGCGCTGAAGCGAGGTGTATACTCTGCAAAGATAAGAAAAACCACCTGTCGGGGAGTTTCACGTGTCCGGCGTACCAGGTAGCGGTGAAGGCAATGGATAACAGAAAATGAGAGTCCTCCAGCAAAATTTAAATTATTGTGAGGCGGCCCAGGACCTTCTCACCCACAGGGTGCGCGAGATGAATATAGATGTTGCGATACTCTGCGAGCAGTACAGGAATATTGTCGGTCTTCAGTCCTGGGTTTCGGATGCAACTATCCGAGCTGCTGTATGGATATGTGAGATAGGTCCAGTTCAGGATGTTATGCAAGTCCCAGGGGATGGATTCAGCTGGATCAAGGGGTTCGGTGTATATTTCTATAGTCTTTATGCTGAACCCAGTGCATTGCCTGAGGAGTTCGAGGAATTACTTGATCGCTTAATAAATGACGCGAGAGAACGAAGGCCTCTTATTATCGCTGGGGACTCTAATGCATGGGCCACGGAGAGGGGCAGCAGAGTAAGGAAACGACGCGGGGTGGCTCTCCTGGACAGCCTTGACAGTTTGGATGTCTGCCTCGGCAACAAGGGGGTCTGTCTGACCGTTGTAATGAATAATCGCAGCTCAGTCGTTGACCTAACTTTTGTTTGTAAAACCCTTGCTAGACGGATAGTAACGTAGGAGGTTATTGCACATTAAACACATAGTGACCATCAAGCTATTGTCTATGAAGCGAAAGTGCAGCGCAAGTTGAGTCCAGCAAGGGGTAGAAGGAAAGCTGTTTGGAACCACAGGACGTTCGATCGTGATTCCCTCATTGCCATGACTGAGGGAAGCTCTGAAGATATGTTGGCCGGTGACTGAAGATATGGTAGAAACCGTAATGAACCGGGTATTTGACGCTTGTGATGGGTCAATGACAAAAGGTGCAAGGAGAGAACGCCGTCCTCCAGTGTACTGGTGGCTCGGTACTTGGTTCGATGTTGTGGAACATTACGTATGACGCTGTGTTGAAGCTCGAGTTGCCATAAGGCGCAAGAACTATTGGATTAGCTGACGATGTTGCAATTGTAGTAGTCGGCAAATATACCGAAGAAGTCACGCAGGTGGCCAACGGGGCTGTGGCGGAGATCCGGCGGTAGCTTACGTCGGTAGGACTACAGATGACCGAGTATAAAACAGGCTGTGCTGGTGACGGGCAGAAAAGTGAGAGAATAACTCTTAATGTAGGAGGCTGCAAAATATCCTCGCAGCTTTCACTGAGATACTTAAGAGAGCATATTGACGCGAGACTGTGCTTCAACGATCACCTGCGCAAAGTCTCCGAGAAAACGTCTCTGCAACGGATGGCATCGGCATTGGCACGCATTATGCCTGATGCATGGGTCCTAGGTAAAGAAGCCGGTGGCTGCTGACTCGCGTAGTAAATTTCAATCTTCTCTAGGCAGCCCCCATTTGGGCTGATGCCATTGGCATTCAGTCATACGCCCGTGGGACTAAGTCGGTGCACAGAAAGTCCGCCTTGCGGGTTGCTCGAGCGTTCTGCACTGTATCCTATGATGCTCTGTGAGTGTGTGTTAGCAGATATGCCTAGACCTTATTGCTAAAGATCTAAACTCTACTTGCGCAAGTGGGAGAGGGATTCAACCTGGAATATCACGAAAGAAGAGAGGGGTGATTTTGGACCAATGGCAACAACGATGGGAGCAATCATCAACTGGGCGATGGACATTTCGGGTCATTCCAGACGTCATGACGTGGATCCAAACGGAACATGGAGAATTAGATTTTTATCTAACGCAGTTGCTGACAGGGCATGGATGTTACCGAGAGTATCAGCTCCGATTCCGGTTGGACGATAGCTCATGCCCAACGTGTTTCCCGGTGTTTGAGGACGCAGAACACGCGTTCTTTCATTGTCCACGCTTCGTAGTGGAAAGGGAGGAACTCCACAGACTCCTCCAAGAGGAAGTGACCCCTGAGACCATCGTCACTAGGATGCTGATGACAAGAGTATTGGAGTGCGGTTGCCACCTATGATGCAAAGTTTCTGAAGACGCTCCACTCCGAGAAGCAGTTATGAACAAGTGTCCCGTTGAAATGCGAAAAGCCCATCCTTCCTTCTCGCGATGCAATGTCTGGCGGCGGTTCCGCTGGAGGAAACGATTTTAAGTGGGTAGGAATAGGCTAGCTACGAATCCCGCACGCAGGTTGCGAGCCCCGCATTGTCTTTAGATTTTCCCCTGCCCCCGTAAAATCGCTCTCTCTCCCTCACTGTGTGTCTCTCCCTCTGTGTCTCTCTCACTCGGTGTGTGTGTGTCTCTCTCACTCGGTGTGTGTGTGTCTCTCTCACTCGGTGTGTGTGTGTCTCTCACTCCGTGTGTGTGTGTGTCTCTCACTCCGTGTGTGTGTGTGTCTCTCACTCAGTGTGTGTGTGTGTGTGTGTCTCTCACTCAGTGTGTGTGTGTGTGTGTCTCTTACTCAGTGTGTGTGTGTGTGTGTGTCTCTTACTCAGTGTGTGTGTGTGTGTCTCTCACTCAGTGTGTGTGTGTGTGTGTCTCACTCAGTGTGTGTGTGTGTGTCTCTCACTCAGTGTGTGTGTGTGTCTCTCACTCAGTGTGTGTGTGTGTCTCTCACTCAGTGTGTGTGTGTGTGTCTCTCACTCAGT
>BOPP01000232.1:157553-191466 GCA_017312745.1 Gryllus bimaculatus | reverse complement strand
AAATATATTTGTTATATGAAAGCTCTGTGTCTGTGGTCGCTGTGAGTATCCATGACGTCACAATATTGTCGGTGAAGACCTTTGCTACGAACTTTTGGCAGTAGCTCAAAGACTTCCCCACAAGAAGTCCTTACATTTATACTGCAGCAAAATCTGCAGTATAATATACCGAATGTCTTCATCGCTCTGAGGATTCTTCTAACAGTACCAGTATCTGTGGCAAGTGGAGAATGTAGTTTTTCGAAACTAAAACTCATAAAAACATTTTTACGCTCCACTATGTCTGAAGAGAGACTCGTTAGCTTAGCTACTATATCTATCGAACATGCTGAAGCATCAGTACTTAATCTAGCAGAATTAATCAAACAATTCGCGAAACAAAAAGCGCGTTAGGTTAAATTTTAATATGTTTCATTGAAAGTTTTGTAAACTCGTTTGTCTTACACTCATTACGATTGCTTTTATACTTCTTAATATCATTTGTATTATATTTGTAGTACACCTAAATATGTAATTTAAAATAATTTGTGCTTTATGTATATATAATATTTTACTTCAAAAATATTTTCTTTCAATACTTTTTCTTTCAATGTAAGTAAGTGCGAGAAATTAAAAAAGAATATACAACGCTAAGCTCGGAACCAAGAGATGCTCAACTGCTCGCCACCTTACAGTACAGGAGCCGGAAACACGGGCACTAGTACACATCTTACATTCAAGACTTTTAAAATAAACATAACATTTATTAGTAAATTCAATGTAACTTTTATAAAAAAAAATATTTTTAACAGAAGAGCACATAGCACTGCCCTACCTAATTTCAATTATTTCTTGTGGCGCACTATATTTTCGACGAACGGGAATCACAAAGGAAGAGTGGAAGCCATTTCCATATTAGCCAACTGCGAATGAACGAATGGAGGAACGAGAGTCTAATTGGCTCAAAGACAAACTTTTAGTTATGTTGCCAGCACAAGCTATGAAGACGGTCCTTTCTTATAAAAATCATACATTCAAATGACAAAATTTCAAAAGAATGAATGAATAAATAAATTATTAAATAAATAAATAACTTCTAATTGAAAATGTGTACTAGACATTTAACATTGTCATTAAACGTAAAAATTTGGAGAACTCCAATTTTTTGGTTTAACATTACAGAATAGTACTAATTTTTCTCAGTAATTTTAGGCGTAAGGGTATTAAGAGTACATTTGCCATTTCTTAGTTAAAACTTGGGTTATTTCCTGGCGCGTGGGGGGCTGTCTTCACGATAGAATATCTCACGGCATTTCTCAGTATTGTCGCTAGCTTCGAATGATCGCCAGCACTGCTTGATACGGTCGCGATCATGCGACTTCTAGTGTGCTATCTGTGCAGTGAAGTGCGAATGAATGGTTGTGTATATAATGAAACTAGTATGAATGATGAGTGAATGTAGAAAAAAAATACTAAGCCATATAATAACAATTTACTTAGTATATATAATATAGTATAACAAAACTGATCTAGTGTAAGTTAGTAATGCCAAAGTGCAAGTAAGTTAACTTTAGGTCTAGAATGTAAAATTAGTTGTAAGAAAAAGCCCCGCCGCTAGCTGCTTAAGCCGCAAGGCAGCAGCAAAATGTAAGAAAATTTTTAAGATAATAAATTCCCCTTCTTCACAGCGTTACTGTGGAGGGGACAAAAGAAAAAAAAGCGACATCTAGTGGCACGACCGAGAGACGCAAAATGTCGTGAGATATTTCATCATGGAGACAGACCCTCACGCGCCAAGAAATAAAACAAGTTTTAACTAAGAAAAGGCAATGTACTCTTATACCAGAAATAAAAACCCAAGCATAGTTCCTTTCGATTCTTTAGAATAAAAAAAAATAGGTCACATTAAGGTCTGATGTTTTTATTCGTAACTTCCATATAACTGGTGACAGAATCCAATTTTTAAAACACATTTCAATTGGCTAAAATAGGTCTAAGCTAGGCTTGCCCTAAAATCAGATCAATATAAAGTCTATACAAGGTAGGAGATACTGCCGTAACTCCCGCAGGATTGAGACAATTTTTGCACTTGTTAGGTACAGTAGAAATCCGATTTAACGCGACATCGATTTATCGTTTTCCCGCATTTAACGTTTATTTCTAAAAGTTCCGAGATCATTATAGGTAATTTACGCAAACACATTTTGATTTTACATCATTAACTTTGACGCACGGCCCGCATTTAATGATCACATTTTTTTCTTCCACGAATTGGGAGTCCCGTCACCACGTACGTCATCCAACGCCATCTATGGTGCACTGCAGCAAACTGTAATATATGAAACCGTAAACAGAAGCAATCACATGAGAATTAAGATGGTGTTATACGAAGATTGTTGCTCTGAGTCAGATTGCGATGTTCGAGGACCGGATTGCCCCCCAACCGTGTACCCGCAGATAAAACGTGTATGATAGTATTGTAATTTAATGATGTATGGGACCGTCCATAAATTACGGAACGCAAATTTACAATATTTTGAATACTCTCTCACGGCTGTAACGCTCTCTTGGATCATCCCCGAATAATTCCGCTACACTTGGCACAATATCCTCCACTCCCCAACTTACAATAAGTAAAAATAAATTATACCGGAGGAATGAGACGTATAACTTATTTGTATTCTATGTTAAAATTAATTACGAAGACAATTAGTTAGCGATGCAATGGGACAGAATCTCAACACAATCAGATTGTGGACAATTTTTGAAGGAATGACACGTACACGAGAAAATTAATGAAAATACGCCGTGCACACGTCACCGTCGTGGTTGACGCAAGGGCCAAGAGTCTACTACTTCAATTTAATTCGATATTTTAAAAAGACAAATTCTTCGTAAACTCACAGATTCGATGAAAAAATATTTTATAGTAAGAATTTGTACATCAACTTTTTAATTAATTCATATTTTTTCATTTAATTAGGTAATATTTTAATGTTTTAGTACAAGTCTTTTGGCAAATATTGAAAAATTTTTAAAATAAATATCTGCACTAAGTAACACTAAACCATGTCCCCCTACCCCCATGTAACGCTGCCTCAGACCAACACCACCGAGACACAATAATCAAGGACAGGCCTAATAATCTAGGAAGTATTGTTGACACCCCCTCCCTCCCTCTTCAGTGTAATGTAAATTATGGGCAACCCCTACGATTAAAATCAAGCATTTAAAAAAGAAATTGATAATTCCTGGTAATTTTAACTTGTTTCTTCAAAGAATACCCCAAACCCCCATTTAGTGTAAAGCCCCATTTAATGTAAGAATTTTAGGCCCGCCTGAGGTGACGTTAAATAGGGGCTCTACTGTATTTAGGAATTAAGTATCAGATTCTTCGCTTCTTAATGCATGGAAAATGAAACAAACTTCCTAGGGTATGCGTCAAACTAAAAATATTATTTGGGGTTACGAGCAGTTAAACTTATGGGATATCTCATTAGTTTAACGGCTTGTATCCCGAAATTGAGACAGGTCACATGTTTACCGATCACAATTGCCCCACACCACATTTTAGTGGCTCACTGAATACGAATATATAATACATGTTAACAAGCTTTTTTACCAAAGACATACACCCTTATAAAGGATATCACAGGATACTTTCTCTTAGATTTTGTGTTGAAATTAGTAAAACTACTTTTCTTTTTATTATCTATCATAAAGTTTCATTAGAAACATTGAAATAAACCATTCTAGAAAACATGTTAACAACATAAAACATTTGAATGCAACATTACACCTAAAATTCTGAAATGTTGACATTTTATGTTTACTAAATTTACATTAATCAGCCTTTAACTAAATTACCATGCCTTCCTGTTTCTTCCACACATGTCTGAAGAAGACCACAAACTCAGGTTTATCATTTATTTACATTCAACACTTAACAACAAACTTTTAATTAAAGGATAGGATCCAATAAAATAAGAACGCCAAGTTAACAGTAAAATAAAATTTCAGCTGTCTTACTGTCCTACATTAAATTTGTTAGTTGTGCTTGAATATTGTTACACAGAGTACGAGATTGTTTAGGTCATCGTAGTTTTCGTTTTTCTCAGTTTTCCTGATAAGGGGACATTTCAAAAACTATAAACTTATTTTCTATTTTTGTCACTTAGTAAGTCTTGGGTAGGGACTATAAAAACATAAATGAATGACTGAAAACCAAAACAGTATAAGTGACTTTTATAAATTCTGAGAAAAAATTGTTTATATTAGGCTTCATTTCACTACCAATGTAATTTCATGACTTTCATGAAATTGATTGATTGAATTTATTCATTGAAATGCCGTGGTTTTGACTCAAAGTACCACAGCATTACAATGATATTGAATTAAATAAACAGTTTTCTCAGAATTTATAAAATGTCACTTACACCGTTCTGATTTTTACTTATTCAAATATCTTAACAGTTATCTAATTTGCAGAAAAAACATTTTGATAAAAAAGCAAAGTACATTCTCAGTGAATTCAAAGTTACTTACCTTGAAGTGATAATTCATGGTTCACTCTATCGATAACGAGCACGTCATTCCCTCCACTGATAGCTTCAATGTAAAATTTCTCAGGTGTAATATAGCTGCAAGAATGCATCAAATGAATGAAGCATGTAAATCAACACCAGATGGTAAAATTTTGCATTTTTTAAAGGTACTAATATAACAGAAACTTACAGTATAAAATCGTCATAGAGATCCACTATTGAATCCATGCTGACAGACTAGAATGAATTATACCCTTGTTACTTTCGAAATGAAAAAGAATATATATAAATATATATATATATATATAGCACCACACTTAATCACCGTTTCTTGATAAATGTCTTTTCTCATGAAGCATACAATTACACATTACAAATTTTATTTTACAAACACCGAATCGCTTACTTGCCACTTTCACCCCACCTCGTTAACCCTTCCCTCCTCTGCCCACATCTGCCTCTGCCATTCCGAGATCCCCATCCCCACCATGACTCTTCTGTTATCATCGACAACTATTGAAAAAAATATAACTGGAAGACTTTAGGTTCCTCATGCTCTTCTGGTACTTTTTTCTGACACAAATTAATTTTCTTTCTCCTTTTTAGCATATTTATTAACAGGTATTTTACAACTATCTATCGTAATAGGAAATATCACACGATAATTGTTGCTTCTAATTGTTAACGATGTCCATAAAATTGGCAACCTGTACGTTCGTGTCATTGGTCTCGGTAGTAAGCTTCTGAAATGACCACCGTATGACCAGCGCCTGACCATGGGAGTAGATTGACAGAATTTAGAAGAGTCGTATTTATAAGATCTTGAGGTTACCGGTATTTCGGCGATTGATTCAGTATTGTTTGTTTGTTTGTTTCCTTTCAAAGCGCTTCTTCGCTGAGTGTTATTGTTTTCTATTTAAATTGAGATATGCAGTCACACATCAAGTAAATAAGCTTAATAATGTGGCTACCATGAACTGACAGGGGTGCATGTCGGTAATGTGATTGCGATTGAACACGCATGTCGTGTGGGATATCGTTGTGTGGCTTCTTGTTATTGTAGGTAAGCAGCAGACAGAAGTCAATGATGGCTGTACACGGAGTGCCTGCCAAAAGGAAAGAAATTTATAAATATGAGGCTCCATGGCCTCTGTATAGTATGAACTGGTCAGTGCGTCCAGACAAGAGATTTAGGTTAGCTCTCGGAAGCTTTGTGGAAGAATACAACAATAAAGTTCAGATTGTATCTTTAGATGAAGACACTTCAGAATTCAGTGCAAAAAGTACATTTGACCATCCTTATCCTACCACAAAAATAATGTGGATACCCGACAGTAAAGGTGTTTTTCCTGATCTGTTGGCTACCAGTGGAGATTACCTACGTGTGTGGCGAGCTGGCGAGCCAGAAACACGTTTGGAATGTGTGCTGAATAACAACAAAAACTCTGATTTTTGTGCCCCACTTACATCCTTTGACTGGAATGAAGTTGATCCAAACTTAATTGGAACTTCAAGTATCGACACCACCTGCACAATTTGGGGTCTTGAGACTGGTCAAGTTTTGGGACGTGTCAATCTTGTGGCTGGGCATGTCAAGACCCAGCTAATTGCCCATGATAAGGAAGTATATGACATTGCATTCAGCCGTGCTGGTGGTGGTAGAGATATGTTTGCATCTGTTGGAGCAGATGGATCAGTTCGAATGTTTGATCTACGACATTTAGAACATTCTACCATTATCTATGAGGATCCACAACATACTCCACTCTTGCGACTAGCTTGGAATAAACAAGATCCTAATTATTTGGCCACTGTTGCAATGGATGCTTGTGAAGTTATAATATTGGATGTCAGAGTGCCATGTACACCTGTAGCACGACTTAATAATCATCGTGCTTGTGTTAATGGCATTGCATGGGCACCTCATTCATCTTGCCATATCTGCACTGCTGGAGATGACCATCAAGCCTTGATTTGGGATATTCAGCAAATGCCAAGAGCAATTGAAGATCCAATTCTAGCATACACTGCTGCTGAAGGTGAAATTAATCAAATCCAGTGGGGTGCAACACAACCAGATTGGATTGCTATTTGTTATAACAAAGCTCTGGAAATTTTGAGAGTGTGAGAGACTGTTTGAGTGTGTGAATATCAACATAAGATCTGTGCATTGCATGATGTGTAGCAGAGTTGCCAATTGTATTATAAAAATTGAAGAAGAAAATTTCAGTGTTGTGCACATCTTGTATCTTCACTACTGAAAATAATGTGCTTGAAAATGTCTCAAGATTTGTTTGCCTTTTAATTCCCTTATTCACAACTGTGTGAGGAAGTAAATTTTCAATTTGTGAGTTAACCGAGAAGTTAGAATAATTCTATTGGTTGCAATAGGCTGAATTCTTACAAATTTGTGAAAAATTCCACTTAAAAAACTGAGAAATTTGCAGCTCTTGTTTTTCAACATGGTTTTATTAAAGTGGTTTTTACCAATTAAACAAAAATGTTATTAAAATGGAGTAATACTAAAAATATTATTTCTTATTGAGATTGCGATGTCTGACTTTATCTAAACAGCATTTTGAACCAAAAGTGCTACAAAGTATCAACCAATATAAAATTGAAGTAATTTTGCTTCATTTAATATTAGAAAAGTACAATCTTACTGAAATTGTGTACACTTTGTAAACATTAAATTTTTTTTAACCTCTATTGTAAATCATTTCAAATGTGGGTGGTGATAAGGCAATTAGAAATCCACATTGCTTTTTATTATCCAGACTCAATTCTATTTTGTACTCAAAAAAATCCCTTTAAAATTTTATTCAACATTTGAATCAAGTTTACTTCAATCAATCTTTATTTCTAAATTTATTGCAATTTTTTGTGCATTCGTTCCAGCATACTACCACACTTGCATAAGGAAACTATGAAGCTAAAAATCTTGATTAGAAACGCCTACTAATCATTTTTTTTAAGAACATTTTTTAATCAATCAATCTATATAAAAATAAAAAAAAACAACAGAAAAACTTTGTGACGTTTGGGGAAGAAGTCAAGTGAATTACATTATCTGTAACTGCTCTTTAAAAACAATTAACACATATTGTTATTTAAGGGAAATCAATCAGATACATTCAATTTTGGATTCCATACAAAGATTCAATTTCTTGTTCATGGTGATCTTGTTTAAATAATTTCATCATTTAATGGTAAATGTTTTTCATGACATGTCAATCAAATTGTTTGCAAAATCAAGAAATGAAACCAGAAGAGATTTGTATCAATTAAAATTTGATATAATAGGTAAAAGTGATATTTATTTAGCACACAGTAAAAGTTGTGATATGAGGTGAATAGGCCAAGTGGTGCAATCCTACAAGCAAAATAAAATAACTTTTACCTTGTGCATAACTATTTTTTTAGTCAGCTTTAAACGTACATTTTATTTTAATTCAAGTATACAAATCACTTAAACTTAATTATTCATTAAGGTCAGCAGTAGGTGCTGCTGTCAAGCAAAAGTATTATTGTTGTTGTTTTTGCTTTCAGACTTATGTGAACCCTTGAGCCTTATCTCACTTTCAGTGCTAGGGGTAAAAATGAACTCATCATGTTATGCATGCCCTGAAAACACAGCTTTTACTAGTGGCTGTGTAAAAAGGTATTTATATATAAACATACTTCCTGCTTCACTTTATGCCCTATAAATCTACAATATTCTCAATTAAATAAAAAAATTGTTTTTGAAAAACAAACATGTGAGAAATAGTTTAAGTGGTATTTGTGATGTGTTGCTTTGTACCATTTAGCCTTGAAGGCTTAAAAATTCAAATTACATTGGCAATAGTCAAATAAGTAATAAATCATCATTAATGTGCAAAAACTGTGTGTATAATTAAAATGTTCATTGCTAAACTGATCACTCTTTAGTTAAAAAAATAGGGGTTAACCCTCTGTTAAGAAGATAGTCATAATAAATGTTTATATCTATTATTTCATTAGATACTTAAACTTGGGGGGGGGGGTAGTAAATCATTACAAAATTTCAATTATGTAAGGGGGAGGGGAAATTCCTGATTGCATCCAATCCTGACAAAACACAAAAAATTTTAAAAGTTTATTGTTTCGCTACCCTAGTATAATATCTCTGTTATTTCATGCTTTTGTAAAATATTAGTGAGAACAATCAAATTTGCATGGATTGCTAATTTGTATTCTTGTGCATTCATCGAATGATCAGTGTTTTATTTAGAGTTCTGTCCTATTTTTGTAGATCGAAACTGTTAGGTGCTGTTTAATAAGAGATGTGCACAACAAGAAAAATGCATATTAAATTGTGTATTGTCTATGAATTTCCCCTTTGATGGTGGTAGATTCATAAATAATAATTGGATGTAAGATCCAATTTATTTATTAATTTCCTTGAATTAGATAATTTTTATTCCATACTTAGTTCTGTATGTACTTTGCAGTGTGTGCATTGTATTAATTGTAGCAGTATATCGTTTACTTTCTCCATTGAAAAGGTGAAAAAATTTGTTCCATTTATAGCTGATTCAGCTTCTATGTTGTGGGTAATAGACCTCTGTGAAAAATTGTATTAAGACTGAAAGTGATGTGATTGAGCTGCATATGAATGTTAAAACAACTGACAAGCATGAGTTTGCAACAGATAACTGCAGCAACAAAATGCCAACTCAAAATTGTTAATTTGGAAAGAGTCTATTGCAAACTCGGAAATTATTAGTAATATCTTGATGTTCGAAGGACCTAAAATGAATTTGGATTGATGAAATAAATATTTACAATGCTTTAGTTTTACTTTTTCTTAATACCTTTAAAGTCAAATAAAATGCTGCAAGTTCAAATTCAGTAATTAACTTATTAAATTAATTTGTTTTTTTTTAAGGAGAATCTCTGCATGTTTTCTCAAGTAATAAAGAACTTAATTTCTCACATCTCAGTGAATATTTATAGTGCATACGATACATAATTTCGAACCAAATAAAAGAACTAAAGAAGTGTCACTGTTTAATTTGTTAAAATTGCAAGGTGGTTTATTTCTATTACTGTGTGAAGTGGCTCAGTGCATTGCACACTGACTTCGCAATTAGGAGGGTTGTTGTTGTTGTTGTGTTTTTGTTTTTTTTCAAAAATGCCACGATCACCATTTTTTTCAAAAATGCCACGATCACCTTCCACCATCACCCTAGTCCTCTTACCCCTCAACATCACCCTATCATTCCCTGCAAAAGGCAGGAGGCCCTTGCCCTTAACGGGATCTTAGCTGGCTAATAATAATAATTGATTCTATATTTAATAGAAAATAGCTTCTTGAATACAAATATTACTTAGACGTACAGTTAATTCTGTGAATAGCTATAACTATAATCTTCATTTCATATTTGGAGTGTTTAATTTTCTTTCCAACAAGAGTTTTTAAAATTATTTTCTTCCCCGGGTCTATCAATGTTTGGTAACAAACTTCCACAGCAATCATGCCATTGTGCACATACCATGAACACTTTGTGGATGTAGCTAATTATTTGTCATCAAAACAACTGTGTGGGACGTACTATGGGGGAAAAGTGCAATCTTGATTGAATCAGTCATTTGGAGAAGAGCACATGACCATTTTTCTCGAAATGCAATTTTTATTATATTCTTGTTTACATGTAAACTCGGTCTGCACAAAAAGACCAACTGAGCTTGAGATGCAGCAACATTTGCCTTTCGTGGTTGCATATCCAGTACCTACTAATTTGTAGGTATTGGCATTCGCATCCCACGAGTTGATGTTATTTAACTTCTTGATTTTTGTTCTTTCTAGTGGCATACACTGGCAAAAATATTACTGAACAAATCCACATAATGGTTTTCCAAAAAGTACCATACATACTGCTAAAGAACTAAACATAGAATACTGTTGTATAAAGCTGCAATCAATAAATTATTTTCACTAAATGTCTTCATGCATACTGAAATAACGTAATATAGTATATACAGATACACAGACCAAATTCTTTACAAGGAATATCAAAAAGGGTGTTCAATAATGCAACATAATCATAACATTTAATGGCAGGCAGTCTCTTCCTTAGAGCTTTGTCACCACATGACATCAGCAGTATCCTAAGTTGTGATGCACTGCATGTGAGAAATCAGGTAGTATGCACAGTTAAGGAATAAGCAGAATGACAATCAAATAGTTGCATTTTCCAGTTAAAATTGTAACTCATTGCTTTTGTAATTTTTTCAAGTTCCTGGTATGTAATGAAACTATAGACATTTCTTACATGGCCAAATGCAGCAGTTTTCATTCAATTTTTCTCTAAGGTAAGTGTATATAAAATGTAGTGAAAAATATACATTATATGAAAATCAGTAATATTTTTCACTACAAAATTAAATTACTTGTATTGTTTTGGATTGTTTACATTCTAATTTCTAAATGCTGCAGGTTAATTGAAAAGAGAAATTATAATAATACAATGTAAGTAAAAAGAAAATAAAAGGTATTCAATTTCTACAGAAATTCTAAAAGTACTTTTGTAACTTAAGGCTAAATGCACCGAAAAATACTTGTGGGAAAATTCAATAGATTGCAGCCGTCACAGGGGAATTTACTTTACCGATAGTCTGGACCAATGGTCCAATTTTCAATCTGTAAACGGTATTTGACGCCTTTTTAAATATAATTTATGCTACCATGTCCTCTTTCCAAAAATCTAGCAAAAACTCGAACTCTCCAGAACTAATGTGGACCTATAGCGCGACATGCCTCCTGAATCTAATGCCGTGTCAATCATGCAAATCGGATGAATAGGAGAGTCGTAAAGTGAAATTAGGGAAAACACCTCGGCATCCTCTCAACCGTAGCGTCATCCGCCCGTTGAGGGCCCGCTCTCGGCGCGGCAGCACGGGCAGCCCCGGCGGCTCATGGCCAGTTCCGACAGTGGAGGTCAATCTTGAGATACCAGGCAGTCGGTTTATTCTTTCGTCACTTTACATCTCAATATAGTTTTCCCCCACATATCAAACTAGTGATGCAGTAACGAAAGCAAATGGTTTTGTATCATTTGTAATAGTAGTATAAAAGTATTTATATAATTCACTTATTTCCGTCTTGTTGAGGCATTACTCAAAATATCGATTCCGATTTGGAACTGATGTTAAAAAGAAAATTGAACTGTGTAAATATCACCAATATTCCATCGCCTCACACCTTTTACATATTTTACTTCTAAGATCTTCCGTTATCATTCCATTACCGAAAAGAACGAGCAGAAATTACGCACGAGCACTTTTATTCTGCGACCCGATTTTTGATCTCAAAACTGCGCTTTTCTCTTTGATAGAATTCACTTTGTGATTCTCTTTTCCCCAAGTAAAATAGGGGAAGCTAATTTAAAAAATGTTTTCGTACTTTTGGACAAATTTGAAAATGTAAAAAAGAGCGTCATTGTTGAATCAAATTATTCCTCCTATGAACATTTAAGAGATTCCTAAACCAGATTGATTTTGGATATTTTTACATTTTGAATATGAAAATTTTGAAATTACATTTATGTTTGCTTTTACAGTACTTGTTCATTTGCAATTCTTGTGCCAGTATCATCAGCTAACTACAAAAAAAACTCTCTCCCAACCCTCTTATTAAAAATATGTTTGGCTTCTGGAAGCGGGGATGAGGTTAACACTCAGTTAAATTTAACAAATAAATAATTTACTATCTAAGATGATAATCATGAATGAGAGGTGATTGTCCATGAAATTTGTTTACAAATTAGACACATGCGACCGTTTTTCTTTGAAATTTAAAGTTAATGGTTGGCTGGATACAAAACTTAATAAACTTGAAGGCAGCCGTGAATACTGATGCTGATGGCATCTTTCTTTTAGCTTCACTCAGTTACTGTTCTGCCTCATTTTAGCGGGAGCAAAGCTAAAGGTTACCATGGTAGTCATTGTGGCAGTAGAACGCGCCCAGTTGGTGTTTTTGGCCAACGGCAGGGCGGGTCGCCCGGACTGCCGCAGCCAGTAACATGGCGTCCAGCGTCGCCGCTCGTCCCTCTTGCTCCTCAGGCCGGAGCCAGGGATGGCAGCCCTGACCGTCAGACACCCACAACTCGCTTCGGCGATGACTAATTGGAAATCATCCAACTCCGAATCTGTGATCGCGGACGGTCCAGTACCGTAGGTAGTGATAGGGCTGAGCCCGCCTCTGGCAAGAGACAAAGTGATATTGCGCGCCGATAACTGGCGATGACGTGCTAGTGTGGCTCACTGCCAGCGAGAATAATTCATTTTCCGGACTCTGTCTCTTTTCGTGAAATATCGTAAGTTAATTGTTGGAGTTCAATCTCCCTTCGCGGAAAGACTTAATGAAAAAACTGAAGTTGAATACTAGGTCTCAACCTCCCTTCGCGGAATTCTAATGTGAATGCTTTGGGAGATCGACCTCCCTCCGCGGAAAATTTAATGTGAATCTTTGGGAACCGAACCTCCCTCCCGTGGAATTTCTAATATGAATTCATTGAGAGCTCCTTCTCCCGTCATCATGAAACCATTTGTACCCCCCCTTTTTCTCCGGTGAAACGCCCCCTGATTGTTTAAAATTGAATTTAGAGGAGCGTGGCGGGGCGGATCTTCGACCAATGAGTTACACTCCCTGGTATAAGCGAAGATTTTCCGTCGTTTTGCGCCGCGGGCAAGTCCTTCCGCGGCCGGCGAAAAAAACGTTGTGAACTAGATTGCGGACGACCGCACGTGCGCGCCAACGTTCGTTGAGTCGTAAATCTGTTTTTCTATTGAGAGTGATTGCCGGCGGCAATATTGACGCATGGGGGGACGAGTCACCCATCCTGAGTGCTCGGCGGGGGTGCGGTTACCGACAAAGGTCCCCCTTCAAACGACGGCAGCGCACCGACAGCGGTAGGTCATAAACGACCCTCGTCTCAATATAGCAGGGACGACAGGCGCGGGGTTAGGTATCGCCCTTCCAACGGCCGCTGGCCGCGCAGGATACCTGCGATTTTATTGATAAACCTAGGCTATGTTGAATTCGTGGCCACTAGTACCGTTACACAAAACATGCACATTATTTTACAACACATTGCCAAATGACATAAATCGATTAAATCTGATGTAAATGTTTAAGTGTCAAGAAAAACATTTTCTACTGCACAACTGTTTCTACACAATTTGACTAACGAGCATCCAAAAGGAAAGTAATATTCATTTTAAGAGTCACATACATTGTAATATTTACCATTTGGGCTCGATAGTTTTAAATTACCTGTAACAATCATTGTACTTCGGCTTCTGAGTCAATCACCCCCATTTCGATCAGATTTTCGTCTATTTTCCCTGATCCTTGAGTAAATGCTGAGATGGCTCCTTGTTGTACTTCTGGACACACATGTAAATTCAAATTAAGTCCCGCATGTTTGGCCTTCTCGTAGCACGTCACAAGCAGTTTTTATCTGTTTTCGACGTAAATAAAAAATAATTGTTTTTGCTACCCTCCAAATCCGAATCTCGGAGAAGGATAATTCTGGGAGTTTTTTTCAAGCAATGGCAGAATGTACACGTGTAAGACTGCGGGTATACATAATATTTTTGAATGTAGGGATAGGCTGTTCGGAGCAATGACGCCTATTTGCTGGCCCCCGCCCGTGTAAAGCAACGGCTGCGAGAATCCCTTCTTAGCGCCTGCAGGCCACAATCCTTCGCAGCGGCTGGATGCGAAGAGAAATTCAATGCATGAAAGGAACGCAATTAAAAGACACTGTTGTAATAATATGCACGATTTATTGAAGAAAACAAATGTAAAATACATATGCTCGTCCTTTTTATATTTCATGAAACTGTTACCATCACTTCAAATTCTTCTACAATTATAACAATTGTGAATCTTCATCTTTTTATGTGAGGGCGAAAATCTTCATTTATTCTGGGAGTCTGATTCTGTCTGTCCTCCACAGTTGTGTAACCACGGTGTAGGGTGTTGATCCGTGGTACCTAAATGCGACGGACTGTCGTTTCCTTCATCGTCACCAGCCGCAGAGAGGGCAAATTTCGCATTCCCGGTATTAGGTGGTATCTGAAGAGCAACAAAATTTATTTTCAGGTATTACTGGGCAACAGAAAGCGACAAATTCCCATGTAATTATTTTTTTATTTATCTTTGTAATTTCTTGGTTTTCTGGTTATTGCGGTGATAACGTGATGTCCAGTTTGCAAATAGTTAATAGGAGGGTCAAATGAAGATCGACAATTTTTTTCGTAACAACTGCGAGCTCAATTTCTCAAAATACTTTTCAGTTTTCGAGGAACTTTGTGAGTAGAGACCGGATTTTTATGTAATTTCATATTTTTTATCTTTCTACTTACCGATCTAAAAATTTTAATTTTGGCGAATCGTCGCCGTCAAAACACAATATCAACATTTTTCGTAACCTATTTTTACATATTTAGTACTATAATACATATTTTTCTATTTTCACAAAATATGTTTTATTCTATCAATTTTCTTTAATTTGATGACTCATTTTTATGAAGAGAAGTATTAAAAACACTTATTTCCTACATCACTACTGCGTGCTGTCTATTCGAGGATCGCTACAATAAAAAGCGTTAGAATGTGCTCACAGTCCTGTTCAGTTATGGTGTGCTATGCTAGATACCACAGCCAGGAAATTCTCCAAAAACAATCACAATAATACATCTGTTCAGCATAACAGTGTCGCAATGATATTTTTATCTCAACATAGTGTTCTAAGTAACTTGAGTAGCATTTCATATCCCAGAATATTATACTTTTTTAACCCTAATATAGATCATCTCCACAAAATATGAAGCAGTACTTTGATGTCACAAATTTCTAATTTTCATTAACTTCATTTACTTGGAAGACCAAACGCAAAATTCAGAATTTGAATGAAAGTTAAATTACTTGATGTAAATGCAATTGAGAGTTAATATTTACAATTCACATGCACACAACTACAGATTTATAAACAATCATGAGCAAACTGCCTGTCTCCCCCCCGAAATTTATCTTGTAATATTTACTCGTTTTTGCCAGTTTATTTTTGTAGATAATTATATTTTTAGCAAATAAATTATGACTTAGGTAAGATATAGTTCTGTTCTAAATAAAACGTTTCTTTTTTTCGAAATATGGACTGTTCCAATATTGGAACATCAGGCACGAACGGGTCCAGGGGTTTTCAAGTATGGACACATCTATAATTTTTTCTTTATTTAAATTTAAAAAAAGACTACATTTGGGTTATTTTAGAAATAAAATAATTAGGATGGAGTATGAAACAGTTTTCATGCAACTTTGTGTTATATTTTTCACATTGATTGGTTGTGTTGTATTTACACACTGAACATCTTCATTGCTTTGTGGGTGGTGAAATCCAGTGTCCTGCACTATCGAAACTCACAGAAAATGTATGTATTAGGTGTAAAAAATGTGTTCGCCTGACCCCTTGCGGGGTCTCGAACAGTGGGCTTTTTTTTGGGGGGGGGGGTGACTCCTCTCCCCCGTACGAGACGGGGATCGGGAGTCTGGGTTTTTGGCGGAAGGGTTAATTTATCTGTGGTGAGAGGGGTTGTTTTATTATGGATGACTGGGGAGGGAAGGGGCAGGGCAGGATGGGAGGGGATAGGGTGGGGTGAGAGAGGAGGTGGACAAGGATTTAGTCAAAGGAGGCGGCGGAGGTTTTGTTGTCGACGAAATGTACAGCGTGTCAGTCATTCTGTCAATTCAATTTGTCATTGTTTGTTTTTGCCGTCTGGCTTAGGTGATATGAGGGGGAAGTTGGAGGATGTCTAAGGGATGCTTTTTCCGGGTGTGTTACTGAGGATGTGGTGGTTAGAAAGGATTAGGTTTTGGAATAGGGGGTTGTTGATATATTTTTGGAATTGGGCTATTGCGGAGTTGTGTGAGGATGTGGGGCATTTTGTTTTGGTGTCCTATGGAGTTGTAAATGGTGTACGTGGGTGGGAGGAAGATGAGGCGGATGTTGTGGTTTTCCACACGAGTTAGTTTTGTGCGGTTGGTGTGGGATGTAGCGAATCAAGTGGGATGGGCATATGTTAGGATGCAACGGATATAGGAGTGGTAAGTTTGGATTTTTCTCTTGTGGATATGTGGGGATTGGTGAGGATGGGATATAAGGTATTGATGATCCTGGTTGATTTGACGGTAGTTTTGTGGATGTGGAACCAAAGGAGTCTGCGGGAGAAAGTTATGCCAAGGAAGGATATTTTTGGTGTCCAGGGGATTTGTTCGTTTTCAATAGTTATGAGAGGGGGTTGGATTGGTATGTTTTATAGAACAGGATTGCTTGGGATTTGGATGGGTTCATGATAATGGAGTTTTGGAAGTCCAGAGGTGGAAGTTGTTTAGGGATTCTTGGAGGTAGAATAAGGATCGGTTTAGGGAGCGGAAGAAAGCTAGTAGGGCAAGGTCATCGGCGTAAAGGAATGTTTGTACTCCTGGTATTGGTGGAACGTCGTTTATATAAATGGAAAAAAGGATTGAGGATAGCACAGAGCCCTGTGGGACGCCTGCTTGGGTTGGGTAGTTGGGAGAGGTTTTTGATAGGTGTCGGATGTGGAAGGAGCGATGATTTAAGAAGCTTTGTAGTAGAGAGTGAATATGATCGGGGATATAGGGTCGGATTTTCATGAGGATTGGATGGGAGACGGTGTCATACGCTTGGGTGAGGTCTGTGAAAATGGCAGGGATTTCTTTTCTATCTTGCAGTGGGGTGGCGATAGCTTGGAAAAGATTTAAAGTTCAGGACCGACGAGCGACCTCCACGGAAACCAAATTGTGTGGAGGTAATAATGGGATCGAAGATAGGTGTTAGACAAAAAAGAAGTATCTTTTCGAATATTTTACTAAGGATGGGTAGTAGACTGATGGGACGGTGGTTAGATGGGAGCCGATGATCCTTGCAAGGTTTGGGGATCATGGTTACGCAAGCGATCTTCCAGATGGTGAGAAAGTAGGACAGTCTTAGGCAGGAGTTGAGGATTGGGGTAATCAGGTCTATTACATTTTTTGTTGGTGGGTGAGTTGAGATGGGAGATCTCCATCGGGTCCGGGCGATTTGATGCAGTCTATCGTCTTGAGTATCTGTTTAATTTCTGCGTCGATCGTCGTCCAAGACTGCTGTTGGTCGGGAAGTAGATAGTAGTAGGCATTATTTTTAGTTCTCGTTTGTCTTCGTCTCATCTGTCTTTGTAGCATCGACGTTGAATTCCTCGTGTATATCGTATGATTGTAAGGTCAGAGAGGGTGGGGTGTATTTCTGGAGTAGAATGTGGTTTTCCGATGTTTGTTATGTTGTATGGAGTTGTCTATGGATTGGGTGTCAGGATATCTGAGGAAACGTGTATTTTACTTAGACGGTACCGGGACCAGGACAGTGTTTAAATTTTTTCCAGCCGATTTTTGGTATTGATGGGGGTTTGGGGAGCATGTAGTTGGGGGTTGAGGAGCAGGTGAAAAGTATTGGGAGGTGGTCAGATAGGTCTTACAAGTCATATTTTAGGTGGGGGATGGTTATTAGTATTTGGGAGGAATGGAGGATGATATCAAGGATATCGTGGGGAATATGTCGGACAAGGTGGGAAGATTCAGTAGGCACTTTTATTTGGATTTGGGGGTTTGTGTCTATGAAACGCTCGTCTTAAGCCGGTCCCGTTACTAGACATGCAGCTCCATGAGGTCGATTTACTGTTACGGTCGCCTGCGTTAATGAAGGGGTAGGGCAGGTTTTTAAGGATGTCTATGTCGGAGTCGGGGATCGGTGTGGGGGGGCTTTGTAACAGGATATCAGAAGTATTTGAGATGTGGAGGATCCATTGGCGACTGCAGTGCATTCTAGGACGGATATGGGAGGGAGTTGGTAAGGGGTGTGTGGGATGGATCGTCGGATGAGGATTGCTGTTCCGCCTCCGGCGGATGAAGTTCGGTCGCTTCTTGTTGTGGTGTAATTAGGAATGGAAAAGAATATGTCTGGTGTCAGCCACGTCTCTTGTAAGAATAGTATCCCGATGGAGTAATCTTTAAGGGATTGGGTGATGATGGGTTTTTTTCTGGTTTATGCCGCCTTGGGAGCCATTAGTTGAGGATTTCAACTAATTTGATTCCTGCAGTAATGAGTTTAGTGATAATGTTCTCTGGGCCTTTGAGGAGGGGTTTTAGGTTGAGAATTATCTTTTCGATAGTGAGATTTTGAAGGAGGGAGAGGAGGTCTTTCATGTCTTGGGTAGTTGACTGAGTAGTTTGTTGTTGGGTTTGGCTTAAGTTGGTGGCAGAGGCGTAAGATTGGTTTTGGAGTCTTAGGTGGTGAAGTTGTTTTTTTAATGGCAGTCAAGTCGTATTTGGCGGGGAGTACTTTGATTACAAATTTGTCTCTTTGTTCGTCTGTGACTCGGTTGAAGTGGTAAAAAATGGTGGTGAAGAATAGTTCTTTTAGTCTGGGGTCTCTAAGAGATCTGGCCCAAGCGGTCCCTTATCTTCCCGTGGGCAATCACAGTTATTGGTTGAATTACCAATTCTGTCTGACTACACTTGGCTGTCAGGTGGTTATTACAGTTAGTCTTCAATTCCTTGATCAGTTCTGTTGGGTCAAGGATTGTCGTCGTCAAGTCAATTCTGAATAGTTCGATTCGTCCTTTGTTGTATGGTTTTGGATTTATCGTTTGTTGGGAGGATGATTTATCAGGTAATGGTTCATTAGTTGTGTTTAGTTCTTCAGGGGTTCCGGAGTCCGTTTGCTGGAGGGTCCAATTGGGAGAGAGGGTTGAAGGGATTCAGGGATTCGACAGGATTGCTTTCGTGTGGAGGCTAGGGTTTGGCTCCTTTTGTAACCAAACGGAAGCCGTCATCCGCCAAGAAAACTTTGGATGGTTGGTCGGGCGAGGAGTCAAGAGAGCGTCGGAGATGGCGCTGCGCTTATCGGGATACCTCATCGCTGGCGTTGGAGGTTCCCGCAGGTGGTGCATCGGCCATTTCTTCGTCTGACATCGCGTCCGAGTGCGGCAGCGGCTGGAGCCGCGCCTCCTCCAGAAGTAGTTTGTTCTGCTCCCGGAAGTGACGGTTGCTCTCCGCAAGGATTCTTCTAAATACACTCCTTGGGGTGTTGACAAGTGAGAGGCGCCTCCGGTCGATAGCTTACGCTGTTAGTTTTAGGCCTTCCACCTGATGAGGGTAAACTTTTATGCTTTTAAATATAATTTTGAACAATAGGTTTTCTGAAAGAAAGGTGATCAATTTTTTGACATTGCTGTCTTTCTAAATAGCTGCTGGCCATTTATGCTAGCATGTAACTATGCAGAACATAAATACATGAAACCACCACTTTTTCGATCTGATTTCAATTTTATAGCACTTCAAATTAGCGTCCATTCTATCAACACCTCCCATGAATTTATTACATTTTCTTACTGTATTAGATGATACAATAGGAACTTTCTTTTTCTTACTTGAAAGCCATATCTAATAGGAAATGCGAGGTACTAATTTTGAAAATCTGTCACTTTGTTTAAGTCATTGGCTGCACAAATAGCATTTTTTCGATTGAAACCTGTTTCTTCTAATTGCCGAACTGACAACTTCATTATAAGTGACTGAGTTTGTTTCTCAAAACATTCAACTTGGTTCAATATTGTATCCTGATAAAATTAGAATTCCGACGAAACATTTTGATTCCTCAGAAGAAAGCAAATTGCAGTTATTTGTTCTGTTATTAATAATCAGAGAGAAGAAAATATATATTAGATGAATTTTGAAATAATTATTCATGGTACCACTTGTGCCTGGTGTTCGAATATTGTAACATTTTAGAAAAAATGTTCAGCTAAATAGAAATATTTTCAAGATTTGTTACTTTACTGATAAAAGACCATGCCATTAACTACTGTAATATTGGGAACAAAAAGTTTAACATAAAAATATAACACAACTGTTTTTTACTTTTTATTATATATGGTGCCAGCAGTGAAACTTTGGCTCAATAAACCCTCTGTGTCTACAAACGTGAACTAAAACCAACTCTTAGCACTATTGGGAAATTCGATCCCACTGTCAAAGTTCTAGGAATATAACGAAGCCTCCACCTGCATTCTGCAATAAAAAGTCAAAGAAAAATCCATTGTAGCTGGTTCCAAGAATGGAACGCCTAGCATATATGAGTTAAACCTGTGTAATCTAAATGAATATAAAAAAAACACTGTAACTTTTGATAACATTTTAAGGTGGTTACAGCGAGAGTGTTGTTTAACATGCCTTTTTTATAGTACTAATCGAAAAATGAGAGGTTCTTCTATGTTCTGGCAGAGTTTAAATAAATTTCACCGTCCAGGTTTTGTGTGACGAGACCGTAAAGTTTGCTGTTTTAACATTGGTTCTTATGAGGACCTGAGAGATCTGACCTGAAATTTTAAAATTGTGTGAAAATTAACTGTTGAACATGCTTTTAAGAACTTTTCTTTTGGTAGCTAGCATCTCGAAAAATCAACATGCGCAATTTGAAGGAAATCTACCGTTTCAAATGGGAGAATTTTGCAAAATTATAAGCCTAAATCAGTCCAAAGTGAGACTTTCGCGCGCTTTCTCGGGTCGGGACAGTGACGCGCATCTCGGCCACACCGCGCGCTCAACGCGCTTCAATCAAATCGAGTGACAAGACTTAACAAGAGTTCGCACATTCCTGTGGATCTTCTGGGATCAATTATATCATCACTCCTGGAGAACATTGCGTTTGATAGTAACCAGATATTCAGAAACTGGAACTTTATGGATAAAACGTTTAGTGCGATCTGGATGAAATGTTAATTCAATTAATATTCCCAATTACTCACTTTGATACTACTACCTGAGAAAATGGGTGATCTTGAGAGTTTATAGAACTTTTTAAACATTCAGTAGTGTTATTATTTTGTTTTGTGCCGTACGTCAGTTTCTTGCTCCTGGACAATGAGTATTTATTCAATTATTCGAAAATTATTCACATTCTCTTTTTTATGGTGGAGATATGGTGGATTGTCATTGTCTTTTGCACCACAGATGCTTACATAGAACTCAAAGCAACAATCTTTAGCATAGATCAGCACATCAAACGGTATTGTTTCTGAATGGGCATTCAATTAAGAAAGAAATAGACTTTGTAGTGGCTTCAAATGTGTTGCAATGATACAATACTGTTTTGTTGGTGTTAAATAAAAACATTTTATGAAATGTTATGGTAACCATTCAATGTATAGGTGAATGCAGAGCTGGATTTCCTCCTAGCAAAATTAGTCTTGGGACTCCCATCCTCGTGCTCGGTTTTTTAAAATAAATATTAAAAACTTCATAAATGTTTTTATTTGAATAAGCATTAATCAAATAGTTTAATGAACAATGTTTGATTTTAAAAATAAATTGAATGGAACATTAAGAAACCAAACATGTATTTGTAAATTATAAATTTAAAAGGAAATTTCTACTTTGAAAGCGATTTGTTAATTTACATCTGTATTGGAACAATGATTTATTCTATCATAATTAGTGCTTTTTAGATTTATTCATAATTAGATTTAAAGATTTTTCTGTATGAATGCCCAGTGTAGTTTTGTGCTTGAAGACCTATAGTATTTAAATCTGCTCAGGCAAATTTAATAATTACATTTATAATTACATTTTATTAAAATTAGAAGAGGAATGATATATTCAACTTTTGGTAGTTTTAGTATTTTAATAGAAACTCCTTTTCTCTTCAGCACTATATTTTATCTAATTGTTTGCATTTCCTGAACAATAATAATGCATTTTGAATGGTTCTCATCTTATTTTCAAAACATTTATACCTTTTTTCATTTTCAGTGCAACATCAAGACAAACAATTACAAAAGACTATGCCACTTAGAAATCTCTTTCGAAGATTTTATCTCCAACAATGGAATAATTTTATTATGGAAGGTCTCAATAATACAGCTCTCAGAATTATCTGATGCAGTATTTTCATGTTATCAGCTTTAACTTGATGTGCACTTTACGCAATAATTTACAGCTAAATCAATATCATAACATGATATAAAATTATGTTGAAAACCAGCAAATAGTTTCTATGAATTATATAACCTCATCGCTGGAATAATACGGCACATTGCAATTTCTAAAATTTCAATCAAAACTATTAAAACATTAAAAATTGATCATGAAGTTTAATTAACTGAGCAAAAATTATATAAGGGAATAACAAAAAAAAAATATATTGTGATAAGAAGGATAATAAGGAGCAGTAGAAGTCAATGATTAGGATGTCTGTCAAGTTAAATATAAAGCTTTATACAATGTTGGAGAGAACCAAACTTTTGATTTTGTAATTCGAATAATCTAATGTTTGCCATACCATTGGTTCAGGTAATTCAAGAAATCAAAATTAGAGAGAAACAAACATTGAAAAAATATTTGAAAACTTTTTATTACGTATTTTTTCTCATAATAATGGGGGAATTATTTCGTTTTCTCTCAAATTCCGCCTTGGAAATAAATTTTCCGCCAATTCGCTTAGATTGTGATATTTACCGCGTGTCGAGCAGTATTCATAGTGATTCAAAACAACGAAACTGAAGAAGCATGACCTCTCAGCAGTCATGCCAATCTCAAGGACATTACGGTGTTGCCCAATTTATTATAGACTTTTTGCCCCACTCATACATGGAAATATTTACCATTATTAGCGATCACTGTACAAAAATATATAGATGTGTCTATAATGTTACTTTTATGATTTTGCACGTACTTATTGTGTAATGGTGCTTTTTTATGTTCAATCCTAAGCGTCAATTTTTCATTCTGTGGCCACGCGATCTATTGGTACTAGTTATGAAACTAGTCAACAGTAGCTCTTTATGTGGTATTAAAATATTTTTATTTTACATCTATTAAACTAAATTAATTCAAATAATTAAATACTACTCAGCATAAAAGTCTCCATTTGGTTTATGTAGGTCCCACAATACCCACTTATGTCGCAAATAATTATTTTTGAACGTAATATGGACTGTCTGCTAGAGAATATATCGCTCTAACCACTTTTATAATGTTTAGAAACTGTAAAGGTAGGACTCCTTTCTGGCAGGTCCCCAAGCATATTCTTAGAATGTTTGTATTTGTACACCTTTGGTGCGAAATAAGCTATGTTTATTATGAATAATAACCTTAATCAGTGGCATCACTTGGGAGTATCAATCATTTATTCTCACCTACTTCTTGAACTAATCATCCAAGTCCATGTTCTTACTAATTATTCATTGATAATTGTGTATCGTCAATTCTTTAAATTAAGTATACATTACATAACCTGTTAGAGCAAGCAAAGCTAATTCATTATTCAATTTATACAGTGCACGCTTAATCAAGTTTCTGTAGAATAACAAACTTATCGTATGTACCTGCTCCAAATTGTTTACGCAACCACTCTTATGTTCAACCGCCGTCGTTTCCAGAAGCTTCTCCCTGCATTGTGACGTAACAGACGCTCGAGTGCTTCCTTCTGGAAGACGATACTAACCGACGCGCTGTGCAATATTCTCTCCTTACAGTCAGTCTCCCTCTTGCTCGGCATTCTGACTGTGCAGTAGTGTTCAAACTGTGTGCATTTTCGCGACCCCACTGGTTTTAATACTATAGGGGATGTAGGGAAGTAGCAGTAGTTTTTCAGTTTAGATAACTTGAATTCTTTGTGGTTAATCAAGAAATATGACGCAATTTTACAGGATATGAGATGGTTTTCTTTGATCTTCCATTTTTTCAATTATTAGAAGTTAAAACAACTTGTACGACAGGTGTACATCAGGCTTTGAGAACATCAGCACTACCTAATTGGTACCTTTGACCTTAATAATATATAATGAAGTTTTTTCTTCTAAAATTCAATAAATTTCATGTTTATATGCAAGTGCACTTTCATAAGTGTAGGAAGAACTTCATTCACATGTTTTTGAACACTCTTGAACAAGTGTTGCATCTAATTTTGCAGGAACACAAGTATAGTGTAATGAGGTTTGTATTTTCGCAGACATCAGTACTACGGGTACACAAGTAGAACACAACAGACATCACGCAGCAAGCTCAAGTGGTATGACCCATTTTTTATAAACTCTGCAAAAACACACTATAAAATCCATTGAAGGATGCTCATGTGCCTCCAGTCTGAGTTTAAGCTGCTTTTTGCCACATATCACAAATAGGCACACTTTTATATTACAACATTGTGAAAAACCTTTTCTACAGTATTTCCCCTATATATACCTTTTTTGCAGTATTTTTGATGGAATTGAAAAAATTCAGAATGAGAATTCAAAATATAGTTCATTTTTAAATAACCCTCTTAACTACTAGATTATAGCTGAGTGTTGTTTTTTATTTCCAGTTCTTCCATTCAATGGTCCATAACTAGATAGTAGCAATTACACATTTTTGTTTGTTTGCATAAATCTCTCTGCTTTTGCCACTGAGAATAGGCAATAACGAGAACAAAAAAATAGCATGTTATACACATTGAGACTAGTTATTACCAAACTCAGAGATAAAGTTCATTATTACAGCGTAAGATGGCATAATACAACATACAACAGTAAATTTCAAACAAATATCCTAGAAATTTATTTTAAATAAAACAAGCTAATCATAATAAGTTCTTTCAAAATCAACTGTCTCTACACTCAGATTGAAACAAGCAACAAATTGACATTTTATCTGCTGGGTCACGACTAGCCAAACAGGAGCTTCATTATGATTTGATTTTTACAATTGAATCTCTCAGACATCCATGTCCCAGCTAATCAAACATCAATTCACCGTTTTAATTGGAGAAAAAAATAAGCTTTCATTTTTAAAAGATCTGATAATAATAGCAATGACAATTTGTATTAATATTGTAAGTATTAAAAAGAAATAAAAGGAATATCTTTATACACACATCATATCACAACCCATCAGTACAGATCATCACACATCAATCTATTGTTTCGTCAGACTGACCAAACAAATCAACACATGCTGTATGTCATCGTTGCATTGCTCGAACTTGCTCCTTTACTTCTTCAACCAATACTGCACTCTTCATCAAAGATTCTTGTTGATATCCCAAATGGGCAGATATAAGTTTCAGTTTGTTGAGATTCTGTGAAGGAGAAAAAGAAATCACAAAAGCTTCCCCATTTCTTCCCTTGGTATTGACATTAAATTAAAATTATGCACTTCTTACCGATTCTGAATTATCTATGGCATGTTCTTGAAGAGCAAAATTTCTTGCAGTGTGCATGAGAAGCTGGAATTGTTACTGAAGTCACAATCAATTCTTAATGATTAACTTAGCTAGCACCTCATGTCAAAATATCAACTATGAATATCATGCATATAGTGGGACATGCATTTGTATCAAAGATACTATTGGTTATGTACCTTACACAAATCACACTCATCTTATAAAAAAGGAAGACTTTGAAATATCCATCACTGATTTAACTACTAAAAAACCAATTATGCACATATCACAACTCTACTTAGAATTTGAAAATCTTTACTAAGTCTCAAAGATATTCTAACTTAAAAAACACACTGCATTAAGTTATTCTTTGTGATGACTTCAATATAAATTGACTCACGCAATCCAGTAATCAAATGTATTTAAGAACTCACTAAATAAAGTAAAATCTACAAACAACCATTAATACACCAACCCAAATATTTAAAAATAGTAGCTGTACATCAAATAATAATAGATCTAAATAACCATAGTTTTTCAGTTGTTACATTTACCACATGCTTCAGAGACCACATTGCCCAGATTCTAACACACTCAAACAGAATCAAAAATTACAGAACAGACAACTTACCAAAAAATCGGTAACTACTCCCAAGGAAACATAATAAAATTCCAAAACTTGCTCGGAATAGAAAATTGGAATGAAGTATAGCAGGTAACTGATACAAATGATAGAATTAACTCATTCATAAATATATATTTAAGACATTTCAATGCCACTTTACCCAAAAAACTCAAAAATAAAAAAAATCCTAATCATGGGCATCAAAGTATCATGTGAAAGAAAAAGCAATATATATTAAATACTAGTATGTATCAAATGCAACTCCAACTTCATTATATACAACAAAACATAATTTGATCCTAAAAAAGTAATCAAACAAACAAAAAGTATGACAAATGCACATGCATGTGACAAAACAAAAGCTATGTGGGACCTTATTGAAAAGACTATAACACAAATATAGAGCTTACTACAAAAACCAAACTTCGCAAGACCCTCAAGAAATGGCTGATATATTTAATTTTCACAAATTAGTATAAAATTAATCTCTCAATACACTCTAAACAATAAATACCACCAACCAAACACCAAAGTAACACAAATCGTAAATTCCTTATTTTTAAATGAAGAATTTCCTTCTGAAATATAAAAATCATTTGGCCAATGGAGAATAAATTCTCAGCAGACCTGGACAACATTCCAGATTTTCTTATGTATTCACAGTGCTTCATGTATAGTACAAACACTTATAACTACTACTACTACTACTACTACTACTATTAATATAACTACTCTCTAAAAATAGGCATATTCCCAAATGGCAAAAACTAAACCATTGTTTAAAAACCTTGGATGATAAATTGTGGAGACCCGCAAGGATCCATCCCAGGGCCAATACTATTCCTTATATACATTATATACATAAATAACATGACTTTGGTTTTAAGAAATAACAAAATAATTTTTGTTTGCAGATGACACAAACATTATCATTGAAGCAAAAATCATTAGAAAAAGAAACTCACAAAACTGCATGCACTATTTATTTATGTCAAAAACAGTTAAACTGTGTGTGACGTGTTATGGGGAGAAGTGACATTAATGTCCAGAAGCAAAACAAGGGGACATCTTCGCATTTGCTCAATGATCAGGGAAACTGGATGAAAACTTGATCCAGATGGGGTCATTGACTCAGAAGCTGAAGAACATTATTTGTTATAGGTTCTTAAGAATTATACAATCCAAATGGTAAATAATACATTAAATGTCATTGTTAAAATTAATATTACTTTCCTTTTGGATACTTTATACAGTCTCTAATTGTATAGAAACAGTTATTCAGAAGAAAAGATTTTACCTGGGCATCAAAAATTTTTGTATCGAATTTAATTGTTTAATGTCAGCTGGCTAAGTGTTGTAAAATAATGTAACTAGAGAAGTTAGAAATGTACTAACTAGTAAAATGGTTTCAAGACAACAAACTCATCATAAACACCAGTAAGTTAGTCTCTCTAAATTTCATGAATCCGTGATCCAAAGAAAAATTCTCACAGCATTTGCTCATAAATAATAAACCTGTAACGATATCCATGAAACTACCATCTTCGGTCTAATAATCCAAGAGTACCTAAGACAGAATGCTCACATCTCAAATTTCAACAAGCTCACCAAATCTTGCCATGCCCTATACCCTCAGGTCAAACTCCAACATTGAGGCACTTCGGAAAATGTATTTTGCAAATGTGCACTCACACCTAAAATATGGAATAACATTCTCAGGAAAGGCCCCTGAGACTTCTCATTTATTATCCAAAAAAGAATACTGTGAACCATGACCACGACGCACAAGTTGGAGTCTTGCAAACACTTGTTCAATGAACTATGGATTCTTCCTTTACCATGCATGTATATATTTGAAATAGTGGTCTAAAACAAAGACACTTATAGAGGGCATATAATAAAATAAACTTCCAATATATTTCTCTTGAGATACTTTTTCAGATACCTGGAAACAGATTCACTTTTTTCAGTCTATTATAGGCATAATCTTCTCACAACTTCGATATGGTATTGAAATATGGAAAGGAAAACAAAAAAATATTTATAGATGAATGGTCCTACAAAAGAAATGCATCAGAAGCATTTTCAAAATGAATCCAAGGCAGTACCGTAAGATTTCTTAATTAAATATAAATTGCTGACTGTTGTAGCACTATACTCTTAACAAAGTATTACTACCACTGAGAAATAATCAGAATCAATACCTTGTGAGTAATAATGAGGCACGTAACTATCGTGCTAGAGGACTATCACAGGTTATTATTCACTAGCAAGTCTTCAACTAATATAGATCCTTTCTGCATTGCAGCACTGCTTTTTAATATTATCTTAGTCACCATAAAATCATCGGATAATAAATACTTCAAAACATTGCTTAAACATCACCTTATTAGTGTGTGTCTATATAAGATATCAGAATTGTTTCAACTTTTCTGTAATTAAAAACCATGTGCCATACAAGAGTGACCACTCTTTATACCTGTCAAGTATGTTCAATAAGGCAATGTACTATTTAGTAATGTAGTAAATAATGTAATTATACATCAGGATTTTGTAAACACAATTATTTTTAACACTTAACATATTCACATTATAGTAGGTACTATACTGGTATAGTAGGTAACTATTACGGTACGATAAAGGAATTACTCACTCTAATAGTAAGTTATCTGCCACTGTATCACAATCTGCTAGTTTATTAATGTAATGCATTGTTAATGTTATTTTTCATTTGATAATGTGATTTTGTGTAGTTTAAAATGAAAATTATATTAATGTTTATTGTGAGCACTTGCTTTATTAATCATGTAATTTATCAAGTACTGTAAGTTACATAGTAGAATTTAATTCTTGTAATAACTTAAATTAATATAATTGTTTATATCAATCATAAATAAGTAGGATTAACATAAAATGTATCAAGATAATGTAAACTTGTTAAATTATTACGGTAAGTAGTCAATGTAGTTTAGAAAAAATGTAATCAACTTAATGTAATTTTCATTAATTTCTAGAGAGACTTTGCTTTATACTTTCTGTAAGACTATAAGCAATAAATAATAATAATGATAATAATATTTATTATTATCAATATTATTATTTTATTATTACACAGGTCTACAAATGAAAATTTTTTGTTAGCTGTTTTATATTTGAAATATAATTCTAAATATTTCAGTACCAATGATTTCCAAAATGAACTTTGTTTTTCTCTATCACATCAGGTTCTTTGGCAAATCAAGAATGAAAGATCCACATGTGTTATTGTTAAAAAATCACAAAATCAGTATTTATATAATAGTTACAAATGCATTTGTGAGTTTTTTTGCCAAAAATTTCACATTTCCATTCAGTTTATAAACATACATCAGTAAAATCTTGTTCATTTAGTTTCAAATGTTTGTCTCTTGGATTTTCTCTTGTGTATTTCCATAGATTCCCTAGACAGCATCCAGCAGTAATCTTCATCATTGAAATATTCCATAGTCCTTGGTATCTCCTCTCCATTTCTCGAACATCCATTTTGCATCAAAAAAGTTCTGAACTCCGGTAACATGTTCACAATTTTGACATAATCAGGATGTTTATTATTTCCTAGAAAATTATCGATAACTTCTTTAAATGCATTACAAGCATTTTTCTCTTTAGAAGCCATATTAGCTTCAAATTCCCTGTCTGTAGTTAAAGCTCTGATTTGAGAACCCACAAAGATTCCTTCTTTAATTTTTGCTTGAGACAGAGCAGGAAATTTGTGGCTGAGATATTTAAAACAATCACCATCTTGGTTAAGAGCTTTTACAAACTGCTTCATTATACCAAGATTTTTATGAAGAGGAGGCAAAATTATTTTCTTAGGATTTACTAGGCTATACCTTATTATGTTTGTACTTCCTGGTGTTAAACTCTCTCTTTTGGGCCATTGTTTTGTTTCCAATGTTTTTCTCTTGCCCTGCTATCCCGCTCACACATATAGCATGGATATTTCATGAATCCTTGTTGTTGTCTAATATCATACTGATAACTTTCAAATCTCCACAAAATAACCACTGATGCTCAACATACTTAATTTTCTCCAAAACAAACTTCAAACTTTTATAGCTCTTTCAGCTGTACTGAGTGTGCTACTGGAACTGAAGAAAGGACATTACCACAGTGTAGCAGTACATCTTTAAAACTTCTTTTAGTCGAATCGATGAATAGCCTCCAGTCATTTGGATCATATTTAACAGAACCCAATTTGTTTATTAAGTCTGGAATGTTATTACAGTAAACTAGATTTTCTTCATCACTGAAGTACTGCAAGAGATCTTTTTCTCTGTTCCTGTAGAAAGACACTGATGTACCAGCTGCCAGCAAGTTGTTTTCCTGTAGTCTGGAACCTAACAGCTCAGCTGCATCCTTGGGAAGGTTTAAATCCCTTACTATATCATTTAGCTTGGCTTGTGATAACGGTTGTGACGCATTTGACGTTTCGAGAACAAACTCGTCGGTTACAAGTGGTGATGATGAATCACTATTACTTCCTGTCTGTGAAATAAGTTCTATAGTGTCTGTAGGTGGCTTAGGTATTGGAATACCAGGCCCATGAGCAACTGGTCTCATAGCAGATGGCAAGTTTGGGTATACAATTCCTTTTTTGTTCTTTGCATTAAAACCCTTCACATTGCATGTACAGAAGTAACAGTCAGTGCTGTGATTCTGAGGTTCATGCCAGACCATTGGTATTCCAAAATGTAGTGATGGTTTCTTTCCCTTCATCCAATTTCGTAAGTCTTCAACACAAACACTGCACACAGTATGAGGAGCACAAGGCCTTGACTAATCCCCTAGGTGCATTCCGAAGTATGCCTTGTAAGATTTTGTTACAAATGTGGTTATGTTTCTTCTCTTCTTCTCCACAATAAAACTACCACAATGAATTTGGATTATTTACACAACACCTCCTTTCCTTTATTCTATACGAAATTACATATGATACATGCAAGAAAATGGTAGCATTTAAATGTTAATTTCTTGCATTACAGAACAACTATTATAGCTTGTACAGATGAATTCACAACACAAAAAAGGTGGAAGCAGCTTAGGATGTGCTGCCTCTACCTCCAAAACAGTCAACACGTTCATTTAAGTAGATTTAATCCATTAATGTCATTGTTTTCATGGTGTAATGGGTTATCATCCCAAAACAATAGACAAATAAATAAAAAGTGAACATTTTAATTTTGTAAGAAAACGGTATTTGATACGACTAAATGGATGTAGTTTTTGGAATCAGAACATTAAATTTACTATAAAAAGACATCAAAACCTAAAACGGCAAAATCCCTGTTGACCTGTGTTGTTGTTATTGTTATTGTTATTGTTATTGTTATTGTTATGGGTTATTATTATTATTATTATTATTATTATTACTACACTATACAAGTCGGGTCATGATTTTAAAGACATAAACAAAACAAACATTTCAGTGTAAATTGAAAGCTTTTCTAGTGAAACAAGTTCTAGTGTAAAGAAATATATAAATCACAACACTACTTCCTTTTAAAAAAAATATACAAATAAAAACTCATCTCATTTGACATTGTGTTTCATGTTGAGAGTTTCAAGCTGAAGCCAAAAAAGGAAACACCACTGGAACTGGAATATCACAAGAACTTGCATATCCCGTCCTGCCTGCAATAAATTGTAGTTGGACGGATGTAGAACACCTGATCAAAATTCTATTTCCTTCTCCCTGTATTTGCTACATGCATTAGGCACTGTTAACACTAATATTGTTATTTTAATTATTATTATCATTATTATTATTATTATTATTGTTATTATTATTATTACTATCGTTAGTAACACGTATTGTAATTCAGCTGCGAGATCAATGACACAAACTCAATCGGGGTTTTTGTCCAGTTTCCTTTGATTCTTTGACCCTTGCTTTGATTGTGGACAGTAAATGTAACTTCACTCCGTCCAAATTTTCTTGAGCTCCTTTTTGCTAGACATGAGAGGAGTGGAGAGTTAATTATTTGTTAGCAGTGTATTCAAAATCAAAATTAATTGCCGTTAGCAGTTCTTTAAGATAGAGGTGATCATTTTTTATATTAAAGTGCTGCTTTCTACCTTTACTCACAATAGTGTGTAGTAAGAGAAAGTAGGAAAATTTTGAGCTCAGGAAGACATGTGCACCTCCATTCATCATATCCAACTCTTCATACATGATTGAAATAGTATAAGTGACTTTAAAATATTTTTACTTAAATGACAATGGTTTTAATTTTTTATCTCCAAATACCTCATTTGATTTTGACCCACGCTGAATTTGCCGGGCTACAGATGCTATGTTATTTACATTCACTTGCACTCTGTCAGCCAAACGCAATTTTGAGTCCACAAATAAGCTCCGGGCACTAGTACTTGATGCTGAAGCCATTTTTGTATTCTTAGATGAATTAGTCAATGTAAATTAAAAGGTAAATGATAGAGATCTTGCCCAATAAATCAACTGGTATTATTACCAGACAACTGGCATTATTTTAATACCACCGCACAACTAGAAAACAAGAAATACATTCATTACTAAAACACGGAAAAGAAATACTAATCAAACATTATTACTAATATAGCCTGATATAATACTGTTTTTGTTGGGTTATACACATGTGACAGAAGCACAGCCCAGTTCCAATCAAATTGACAAAAGACTTGCCACTGTCATGATGACAGTCTAGGAGGAATTATTACGTGGGAGCTTTGCTTTTTATACTTGTTTTTTTATATAACTGTGATACAGTTATGTACTCTGAAGAACATTTAGCTAACCCTTAAGCTGTGGATGCAAGAATACAAGTAAAATATCACGTTCACTGTTTAGATGTTTTAATTGGCGAGACAGAATATAAAGAATGCGCCTTTATTCATCCAAGAAATAAGCGATGGAAATAGACATACTAGATAGATTAAGGAATGCATTGACATTCAGAATATTAATGACATATAACACAATTATTAAGTCACAATTGAGTTATGAGAGCATAGCATTAACTATTGATATTCGGGGTGTTATAATAATAAATAAACCACCCTCTTCACTACAAAAATGCGTAAGCCATTCACTGTGAAATGCCCAGAAAAGGTATTTGAACGTCCTCTGGAAAATCACTTTTCTTTCTATTTACATTCGAGGCAGTTTTTTTACTGAATATGAAAGCATGTTAAGACATTTTTCCACATACATAATTGAATTTCAATTTCTCCAGGACTCGCGTACGTGCATAAAGCTCAGCGGAACTTTTGGACTTATGTCTCCACGTGAGCCGTAAGCAAACACTTCACGAAGATGTGCGGCTAAACAGCTGCTGCCGCGGCGGCGGAATGTGAAAGACACGTGATGTTTAACGATTATAACGTGCAGCCTTAAGGCTAAATGTACCAACACTAGTACAATTTGTGGCCACCACGTGGCAGCACCAAAATAAGTAAAA
>BOPP01000232.1:123107-143947 GCA_017312745.1 Gryllus bimaculatus | reverse complement strand
CTCTACATAAAGATCTCAATATCACCACTGTTAAAGAGGAAATCACTCTCAAATCTCACAAATACCAAAACACAGACTCGAAAATCACATTATTCATCTGGCCATAAACATCTTAGATAACAGCACAATGACAAGAAGATTGAAAAGAGTACATTGTCTTGATCTGGACCACAGATATAAATAATATTTTTCTTTTAAAATTATTGTTACTGTAGATATAATTTTTTGTCACAATGCTTGCACTATTGTATGTTTGTTTGTTATTGTGTTATTGTTATTTCAATGTGATGTTGTTTATTGTTGTTCTTGTTTGTTTTGTTTTTCTCTCTGAATTGGACAATTAGTTTAAAACCATTTTTAGAAAGAACCAGAATTGGATGGTTTCTTTACATGTTAATAATGTATGTACAATTGTATTAGCCGAATGTTCGAGTAGAACAAATTGCAAATAAAGCAGATGTTAAAAAATGTCTTTATCTGTGTCATAACTGATGTCACAACCAAGGTAATTAAAATTTGAAGTCTGATCGATCACTGTGTTGTCAAGAACTATTTTTGAGCGTATGGGATATTTACCGTAATGGGCCATAACTTTAGACTTCTTTTTAGATATTCGGAGATTATACTCATTTCTTCCCAGTTGATGCAGTGTGTATACAGCTTTTTGCAGAGCATCTTCACTTTCTTGCAGGATTGTTACGTCATCTGCATAAAGTAGAATATATAGGTGTTTATTCTGCTTCCACTGTATACCAGAACTAGCTATGCATCTCCATTTTTAATAAGGTCTTCGATATATTGAATAGTGTTGGAGATAAACTACATCCTTGTTTAAGTCCCCTAGTTATTAATATTTCTTCAGAGAATCTACATGCCAGTATTCATGCCAGTAATCAAGAAATTTCTTCTTTATGCCAGTATTTATTATAATTTTTGTCTCTTTATACATATTTTTTGTTTTTTCTGAGATGGCCAGGATAGCCACTTTCGTTCATTATTTTCCATAGCTTGTCTGTCCACGCTATCAAAAGCTTCCTCGAAATCAATAAAGGCTACATGGGTTTTCTTATTTACTTCTCGTCGTTTTTCTAATATTTGCTAAAGACTAAAAATGTTGTCGTTACAAGAGCGTCCTTTCCGAAATACCGATTGTTCTTTTAATGTAGCTTCAGCTATAATTATCAATCGAGCGAGTATAATTTTTGCAAATACTTTGTAAGCGGCAATGAGGCTGATACGCCTGTTGATTCCACATTCTTTTCTTTAACCTTTTTTGAAGATAGATATGTCCTGTTATTTTCCAGCTATTGGGTGTCTTATAAGATTTCCAGCATTCGTTGAACAGATGAAGCAGTCTAAATTCGCTTAGGGGGCCTGCATATTTTATGAGTTGCATGTTAACTCCATCAGGACCACATGCCTTCCTGTTTTTTAGACTGTTCAAGACTTGCTTTAATTCATCCAAAGAGATGGAATCCACAGTATTGTTGTAGCGAAGCTCTTCCTCTTTAAGTTCAACAGTTCCAGTACACCAAAGGTTTATATAGTGTACCTTCCATTGTTCTTCATTATTATGCGTATATCTGCAACGTCCTTCTCCGTCTGATTTAAATGTCTTAACGCTTTGTACGCGAACATTTGTCTTGCATGTATATCATGTTCGATGGTACTTATAAATCCATCCCATGAGTCATTATGTGCAGATCTTAGTAGTGAGGACTGGCGGGTTCGGGACCAAGAAGTAGATAAGATAAGCCACTTCCGGTACTAGACCCGCAACAACTGGTGTCAACAACCGGCGCCACCAATTATAACGGGCGCGAACGCCCTTCGTCGAAGGTCCACAGCCAGGGTCAACCCCCACAACCCCCTCCCCCTCCCCGCAGGCTTCCAACCTTGCGGCTCTGGTGGCGAAGACTGGTGGAAGCGTGTGTGGCGCGCTCTGACGGCGAAGGCTGGCAGTCTGGCGCGCTCTGGTGGCGAAGGGCGGTTGAGTGTGCGACGGTGGGGAGGCTGTGAGGCTGGCGTGCGGTATTAAAAACGGGCGTCTGCGCGAGATTGATTCGAACCAGGCTGAGTCCCGTTTCCTGTGTGCGAGGCGGCCAGCACTCTGGCTCTGAGCGACGGCGACATCTCGAGCGGCGCTGTCTGGTTAGGGGTCCTCATAGTACGCGCGCGCGGCAGGGGCCGGCGGCATCGGCGGCGGCGCCGGATGTTGTGGTTGATAGCAGATGCAGCGCTGGCTGCTTATGCGCAGCGCTTGCGGCCGGCGCTAATGAGCATAGAGATCTAACGCGCGCGCGCTCTGTGAGCGACGTGGGGAACGAGGAGGTGGCGGTGGCGCGCTCTGTGAGCGACGTCGGGAGGAGGCGGCGGCGGCGCGCGTGCATTTTAAATGCACTATATATAAGTTCATAATAGAATTAGTTTAAAAAATTGGAATGCGCGAGTCATGTCCGCCCGCTAGTACAACAGCAGCGGCCATCCCTACACCACCTTAGTTGTAAAGCAATATTTCACAACGGCGTCGCGAACGCCCGAAAACAAGGAAATGAGGAGACTGACTCACATTGACAGAACCAGGGAGCTTTGGGGTTCGCAATGACGAAAAAGGAAACGAAGAGACTGACTCACCTCGACTGTGCATCAGGAAGATCCGAAGACCGTCCTTACTCATCTGCAGCCAAATTTTGATATGTATAAAAATAGATCTTGCAGCGTCACCGCCGCACTCCCGATCCATTCCCCTTCTCCTTATGACACGCGCCCTCGGAGCACATAAATACAGGGGGAGCCCTGCAAGTGCTCTCATATCTTAGTTGTAAGTTCTAACAACCAAATGTACTGAACTGTGAAATAAATTTACTTCTTGGGAAAAGTCAGTGTCTCAGTTACTTCGAAGATCCTGCCAGCCAAACTTACATAACTCGCGTACCCGCGGCCATAATGAATAGTTAGAATGTTTTTTTCAAAACACTTAAACAAATGAGTCTTCTCTGCAACACGATCTCAGCTCATTAGATCCAGGGAAACTTAATAAAAACCTCCACAAGTTGGAAGTCATTGATCCAAAAAAGATTAAAAGACAATATTTTTTCTTCTACAAGAAACCACTAAATACTACTAAATAACCACTAAAAATTTACACACATGTACCTAATTTTACAACACATTGTCAGATGGCATTAAACAGTGAAAACATCTTAATCATATTTTTCGCTGTTTCGCGGGGGGTGTTGAGCTCCCCGGCTGTAGACCTTCGGCGGGGGGCGTTCGGACCTGTTATAATTGGTGGCGCCGGTTGTTGACACCGGATGTTGCGGGTCTGGGACCGGAAGTGGCTTATCTTATCTACTTCTTGGTCGCGAATCCGCCAATCCCCACTACTGATTTTATTATTTTTTTGCGTTATTCCTTTTTTGTTTATATTCTTCTTTAGCTTCTTGTTTTTTTGAAGGCATTTTTATATGATATATCTTTATCTTTTATGGCTTTTTCTATACAATCATTCCCATCCTTTCAGTCGATTTTTTCTTATGTTTTTGATTCTTTCCTAAAGTTTAATATTCTGCCCTCTCTATGCATTCCTTTATATTCTGCCATTCCTTATCCACATCATCCACATGGAATACTTGACAGAAATTGTTGTAATCGATTTTGATATATTCCTTTTATGCTTTCTTTTTCAAGTACGTACACTTTGAAAATTTCTTGACTTGTCTCTTTCCTTGGTCTAATTTTCTTCCATTTCGCTAACATTATTATCGTTGCAATCACTAGATAATGGTCTGAATATATATCACATCCTCGGTGTACTTGTACATTCTCTATTTGGTTACTAATTTTTAATCATTTGCGATTACATAATCTATCAGTGATCTGAGGCCTCTTGCACTGCAGGTGAACTTCTGTATTTCTTTTTTCCTGAAAAAGGTATTACCAATTTTCAACTTATTGAAGGCTGCAAACTGTCTAAGTTCTTCTTTTTTATTCAAGTGCTGTTCTCCAAATAACCCGCACAACTCCCGGAATCGGAATGTTACCAACATTGGCGTTTAGGTCGCCACAGGTCGAGGACATTATTATTTTTGTTTATTGGGCTTTTTGTTTTTGAAGATCGTCATAAAACGTCCGTGTGTCCTCTTTCGTTCCTTCTTCTGGGGAATACACGCCTATAAGTATTAAGTGGCCCCTCTCTATTTTGAATTTGCACGTCGCCATTCGCTCATTTACGAAGGAATACTCCACTATCCTATTTTTCCACCTCTTGTTATCCATAATTGCTATCCCACTATTTGCACGTCTATTTTGAGTTACTTCACAGGAGATCATAGTATAATTTTTCATCTTTTGTACCTTTTAGCTTTTTTGGTTACTCTTGTGACAGCTATATTTATTCCTTTTTCGTTTAGTTTGTTATTTAGTTGTTCTTTATTACCTGGCCCTCTGACATTCCAGGTAGCTAGTTTTAGTTGTCTCGTAATGACGAATCGTTTATCCTTGGCATGCTTAAGTCGTTTCCATGATCCATCGAGTAGACAATCTTTCAGTGATATATTAGCTTCTTCAGTACCTATAATGTGCCACAGTATAGTTTAATGTCATCCATATATGCCAAATGGGAGATCACACACTTCTCTTGTCCTTTCAGTTCAAATCCCACACTTGTGTTATAGCATATATATGACAATGGGTTTATAGCCAGACAGAACCAAAACGGACTGAGGCTATCTCCTTGAAATATTCCTCGCTTAATCTTCAAACTCTTCATGACTACTCCCTTGTTCCTGGAATGCATGTGTATTTTCTTGCACCAATGGTTCATTACAGTCTTGAGGAATTCTACAATCACAGGGTTTATACCATACATTCTCAAAACATGAATAAGCCAATAAGCCATGTCGAATGCTTTTCTGTAATCAATGAAATATGTATATGGGTTACGCTTTTTCCCACATGCCTGAGACACGATAACTGCCTTTTTGTGTCTTCGAGATGATGTTATTTTGTATGCAATGTTGTTCGATGATCGTATGTAGACAGCCTGTCTTGATCTTGTATAATGCATGAAGACATGTGATTGGTCGGTAATTCCCTGAATGTGTAGTGTCATTGGTTTTTCCTTTTAAGTATGTGACTCTCCTCACTTCAGCTGGGTCTGGGGTTTCTTCCGGATTTTTCAGGTAATGATTGATAAGTTTCAAGATCTTTCAATGGAGACATGCTAATCTCTTGTACCAGATGTTGTGATGCCCATCAGGACCAGGGCATTTTTAATTATTGACCTTACGTATAGTAGCCTGTAAAATGTCCATAGAGATTTCACTAGTTTCCATGTGTCTGATAGCATCGTAATATCACTCATCCATGATGTCCTGTCATGAAAGTGGCCTTCTGTTGACAATATTCCCCCCAGAATTCTTCAACAGCTGACTTCACTGGTAGTTGGACGCTTTGGATTTCTCCTTTAAATCTCCTATAAAACACTTTGGTGTTTCTACTGAATGTTTAATTATCGTTTTTACGCTTTTAACTCTTATATATTTATAGCGTCTCAGTCTTTGGCTGTAAAAGCTAAGATTTGTTTCAACGTATCAATATATTCTAAGAAATACACATTTTGAGGATTGTACGCTGCGTGTTTGCGATGCATTCTCATGATTTTTCATGCTTTTTTCTTCATTTTATTGATTTTATTTCCTCTCAGATATGCTTCCAGCACCGCTATATCCGACCTGAGAAGCTTTATTTTCTTATCCCGCCTTATCTTCCAGGGTGGTTCGCTGTTGTCGGTGCGCTTGCTGAGCTCTACTACCAACAATTTTCACTCCATTTACCGTTAGAATTGACACTGCCATGCAGTAAATGATTCAATCAAGTTGGTCGTACGCGACATTTTGTATTTGTTCCATTTCGGTGGGGAGTATATTTTCATTTACCAGTATTATCAATTGTGCCATTTTCTTGGAGCTGTGTTGTCTTGGTATTCTCGATCTGGTCCGGTATGCAAATCCCCAGTATTCTGCTTTTATTGTCTGATATTGGGGACGAAGTTGTTCAAGCAGTGTTTTCAGTAGAATCGTGTGTGTTGATGTTCATTTTAGCAGGGATCTACTTGCTGGAATCGTGTCCGGTTGAGGCATTCATTTTTCCGAGACTTCTCAAAGGTCTATTCTCCATCAGTAATGGGTGTGCCTTTTATACCTACTGCCAGGTATGTTGGCAGTAGCCCTTTCAACACGGGCTGTTGACGCAGCCGCCGCGCCGTCGCCATAGGAGGACGTCCTGCCACAAAGTCCTCCAGCCGAGAAAGCTTTTCTCATTTGTGTCACTTGGGTGTAGCCTTCCTCGACCCCATCTTGTTCGTTTGTTCACCGTCCTGCTTTCCGCTGGGGTTGAGACCCAGCCTCCACGCAGGTTACTCAGTTTAACAGGCCCACCACGTGAAGGTGAGCGGATAGTTGAAATGCAGAGGCTAAGGTCACTGTCTTGATGTGACTATATTCGCGTACATCCCCTATAGGCCCTTATTATTATTATTGTTATTATTATTATTATTATTATTATTATTATTATTATTATTAAAGTGACAATCACACCCCAGTGTTTCAATGCACACGAGAAAAAATTCGTCCCCTTTTCTTTTATGATTTAAAAAATGCGATTTCATGTCATCTTAAACGATTTAAATATTTGAAATGTACTCGTCTTGAGACTCTTGACATAGCGCAATATTATTGGCAAAACTGTTTGAAAAGATGTGACGGATGTATAGATTGCTTTTAGATCAGATGATTCTGATTAGGGTTTAAGGACGCTTCAAAGTCCCAGGTCATTGGAACACATATTAATTGGTATTAAGAACATTGATCAACTGTGTCAGCGGTCAGTTCAAATAATTTTATTAATTACTGGATAAAATGCGTATGCGACATAAAATAAAAATAATTTTAAAAAAGAAAAATTAGTAAAATTAAAGAAAATTTGAATAAATGTAAAATAAAATAATTGACAATACAAAATCGGTTTATAAACGGCAAGTTAAAAATTATCCTCCTCTCTCAGACTAAATTAAAATATTTTCTTCAAGAAAGTTAAAGACAGCGGATAGGCGATTCATTGTTACTCAGCATCTCCTCCAGAGTGTAAGGTGAGGTCTTCTGTGAATATCTCTTGAATTATTACAGAGCACGAGACCATGCTATATAGTAAGGTCTGTTCATTACTAGTAAATAGTGGAATGGGTAACTGCGCGAGACGTCCTTGCGAGAAGTGGCAGTGCCCGATCCGAAGGCGAGTGAGAATTACCTCCTCGCGCCTTGAACCACGAGATGACGAAGACAAGGGTTATATAGAGTTCTTGATCCGCGTGAGTTCTGCCACTCTATTTGTCATGCACACAAAATGCAACGTTGGATAAAAAGTTACTACCATAGGGAAGTCTATCTCTAGCTTCCTAGTAGACAAATTTGCTGTCTTATTTCCAATTGTTACCATGATTCCAAGGACACAGGGAAAACAAATTAAAATGATAGAGAATTAAATGTAAGATGCCTTCGATCTGTTTGTATTAAAGACATCTGTAGTTATAATGTAGCAGTGAAGATGTCGAGAAAATTGGAATTACTGGAAACGCAAAAAATATATGATTATATGAATGAATCATTCATTTCAACAATAAAGCTACTACTACTACTAGCAACAATTTCGATAATTTGTTGTGTTCTTTCGAATGTGCTCCGTACTTCTGAAAACGAACACTAAAATCCACTTTGCCCAAATATCCATTTTTGACTTTCTTCTTTCACAACATCGATGTCTCAATTAATAGAGCCCGGATAATTTTGTAATAATGTATTTCTCTAAAGCAACTCTGTCAAGTCGAATCTGCGATATCTTCACGTTGTGATGTCATTGTTATTCATAGCGAACACAGACACAGAGCTGTCATATAACAAATATTTATTTACAAAGAAAACCGACAATTTTTTACAATGAATTTACACTTTCAACTCTAGCCCTGATAGACCTGCTATCCCCTGATCGAGGAGGGATCCCAACCCTATTGATGATCGATTTCGATTGTGGAACTCGTCACTCCTACATCTGAAGCGCGCACAAAGCCAAGCTTCCGTGACCGATTGTCACAGTGGGATACAAAGTCCGTACAGGCGTACTAATCGTCCGTACCGGTTTGCCTCACCGCAGGAGCGATCTTATCCGATTGAGAATCGGCCGCGAGTCGTGACACTCAATCACTCCTCACCTCGGAGCACACAGCACAGCTCCCACTTGACCACTCACCCAAGGGCACAAAGTCCTCCACAGGCTCATCAGCACGTGACTTGACTCGCGAGCCCTGCTAGCCGCGGCACCGTCGTGGCGGCAAATTTGTGTATTTGCACGAGGTTCTCCCACTCTCTCCATACCCCCCCCCCCACTGGCTCTGTGCACTCCCTTATATACTCGAGTCGCAAGTGACCTACTACGTCACGCCGCCCCCACTGGGCCCAATTGCTGGCCATGAGGGTTCGGTCTCCGTTCCTTAAGATCGGAGGACCCCAAAGCTTCGTGCCTCCCTTTTCCGTGTGCTTACTTTAAGGAAAAACCCTTCTCTCCCTCCTGTGGCAAGGCGGTTTCCTGTTACTAAACCCTTACCACACGTCCCCAAATAGGTGCCACGAGGCACGCTGGCTAATTCGTTACGTTTCATATGGGTTAGTGCCAAGAAACGTTGCCTTTTAGTACATATTTTCACAAACTTTGCCCGAAAATACATATATTTACATATTTTACTCAAAAGAACATTTTTACATATTAATGAATTTCTCCACTTTTTCTGCAATTTTGTTACTTAATTTTTCCTTTATGTTTTTGGTAAAGAATCTCCCAGACAAACATTTCAGCTTTGTCAGACATTTTTTTCTATAGCCTCCTCTCAAATGCCGTTACTGAATTCGTTGGAAAAAGTATGTCCGTAAATACCGACGTTATTGCAAATAAATGGGCAAATTGACCACGCAATCCCTGGTTCTGGTGTGTTGGCTTTCAGCGTGAGTATCGCAGAGAGCACAAAGGTTTGTGAAAATGATACGTTTAGTGGGCGATATCTCAGGGGTGTCCCATGCCCTTGATACGCTTCACGAGAAACTATTCCTCCAGCTCAGGAAGCGCCGTTGACATTTTCCCCCGATTGTCACACGGGAACCTCCACAGTTGTTTCTACATGCTCTCTTCTATGAAGTAAATGCGAAGCATTTGAAGTAAAATCACGATGTCGCGCTGAAGCTTTGCGATTAAATTATTATGGTAAAGTTGAGTGAGAATTTAGCACAGTGCGACTGTTTTCGTGACATGGTGCATCTGGATTGATTATATGAGCTACAATGCTAAAAATGTTGATTTTCGCACAACTAGTTATAAATTAATTTAATTCTGATGCTGCAGCGTCCACATGCATATCAATGCAATTCCTTGAGACTGAAAATTGAAATATTGGCTTATTTTTCAGCAAGCATTACAATTAAATCTTTGATTTAACTTCTACAAGTAAAGATGCTGAGTGGGCAAATTGTATTTAGAAATTCATTTCATTTCAATTCAATTCATTTTACAGCTTTGAAAATTGAATACTCACAAAAAATAAGGCCTCCCACATGAAGGCAAGGGATCTCAGAAATTTTCATCATCAGAACCACCTTATTTACTTCAGTGTAGAGATAGCAAATTCAAAGCCTCGTCATATTAAGAATAATTGTAATTGCAGAACATTAACAGTTCCATCGCCTTTCTTCACATTATATAGTATTTCATCTAGCAAGGATGTCCATCGCCATCAACCTCTCGGACCAAGGCATTTTCAACAATTTTTTTTGCCGTGTCTCAAAAGTCGTTAATATTTATATGTTCTCGTCAGACGAGAGTGGTCTGACAAAAAGCGACACATAATTGACAAAGATGATTACATTGCCGAAAGAATCAATGAGTATTGAAGATATTGTCATGGTTACCTCTGTCTGGACGAAAATAAACTTTTTTCTTACAAATTTCACGCTTGGTGCTCATGCATGCATCTTTCCTGCCCTGTTTTGGAGTCAGAGGTCACCGAAACTTCAGAAATGTGCAGGAAATTGCTTGCCAACCTACCGAATCAAACTTTCCATTGGCCCAATACACGTTTCACTTAGCTTCTCTGCACAATCGCTACAAAACTGCTCGCGGCTCCTCTGATTTTCAAACAATGTGAGCTCGTCGCGTTTAATGTGGAAAAAATTGGATTCTGGGAAAATTTCCCGGAATGAGTAAATCTTTCGTCGCGGCCGCTCAGGAGGTGGTGCGATCTACTGGTAACTTTCCGAACCAGTAGAAGCAGTTGACAATCGATTTCAAAGTACTTTGTACAAAAACTGAGTATTTGGTCAATTGGGAAGGAATTTGCGCGGTGTTTGGCCGAAGGCGAGAAGTGTGAAATGTACAATCTTTGCTTCTAAAATGCCTTCAAAGAGCAGCGAAACTGAGTTGTTCGAAGTGGTGCCAAATTTGAATTATTTCGGTGGTCCATGTAACAACAATGTGATATAAATAATCTAGCTGGTGGTGGAGTAATTACTAGACGAGAGAGTCAGTACTTCCGTTTGCGATGAATTTCGCAGCAGCATTTTATAAATTACCCCTCAGAATGCCCGGTGAGGTATGTTATATATTATTTAATATCGTCTGATCCCTAAAAAAATTGGATGCTTATTAAATAAAAGAAAACGATGAAACGCTATCCGAACTGTTATCATACGACGAAAGGCAACTCAGGAATGAGCAGCCAGAACTATAAAATGTAGCGTAGAATTAACAGTTTCTTTAGCTTCGATATGATTTGTTAATTCCAAAGAATTCTACAAAGTAAATTAACAATGACTTTAAAATATAAAATCATCTGTTTTCAGTTACGACTGTCGTTGACTGAATTACACTTTCTATTGTATTGATTTCAATAATGTACGCCACCTGAAGTAACTATAATTCTATTAACTTTGCTTGCAAATGTAGTTTCAAGCTAAATTACGCCAATGTAGTTCTCAGTAGAACGTTACAACTCACGATACCACTGGTCGTTTCAAATCACGCAGTATTCTAGAATACAGACATTCCCCGCTGTCAAGTTCAGGTCGTCAAAGTCTTCTGCTCGTGTCGTCGTTACGCCGCGCCGTGGAAGAATTCTATCTTGCGCTCGTCTTGCCTTGAAGTTCATTGGCCTCGTTTTCTTCGTTTTCAAGAACGAAAATAATTCGTCTTGCATCCGCGTTACGTAGACTAAAAATTGAGTAGAAGGAAAAACAAACAAAATAAAAGCTGTGGGGGAAAAAGCGTTACTTGCTAGTTGCGAATTCCCCCAAAGTTACAAGTGCATGTTTTGTAAGGTGCACTGTAATCTTTCATTTGAAATCACGTACTTTTCTCTTGGAATTTCATGATTATTTTGTCACATAATAAAAAATCTTGTACTTTATTTAGATTAAATATTTTGATCCAGTAAATTGTAAATCCATTTCCTGTAATTACCTTTTCAGAAGACGTTATCACTTGCTTTCCTCGGCAATCTTCTTGTACCACATTCCTCCTCGCAAGCTGCTCGCAAATCACAGGTATTACTCGCGCAACTTTTATTGAACGGTAGTTGATGTAAAGCTGATATCGAAGGAACGTATTGTATTTTCATTCTTACTTTGCATGATAATGTAATGAAGGAAATACACTTTTATAAACTAATTACAAAGCTATGCCAAAGTTTCGGTGTATTACACTGGCTCACTTTCAAAAACAAGTAATTTAAAAGAAATACCCAGTTTTGGCGAAAAAAGCGTTTACAAGTGATGTAATTTGCGAGAAGAAGCAAGCTTTGGATTAAAATATGCGAAGAATTTAACGCCTCAAATCCAGGCAGATCTGCACGTGAATGTGGACAACTTCAGGGTAAGTTTTTATGACCAAATTCCATTTTTAGGAAATGTTTATTTTGTATGATCTCTAGTTCGTGAATATGAGATTTTTCTGCACCAACCGAAATGGGGCTCGCATAAGTTAAGAGTATTTTGTAGTTGCTATAGTTTTCTTAAAAAGAGAAATATCTTCTTTCAAAAATCAGGTCTAGCTCAAAACTTGATTCTGAGAGTAAACAATTTAAAAATGAATATTCCATTCTCGTTAAAGCAATGTCATTACTAGCAGTTGTTATTTTGTAACAATGATATGTTTATCTTTTTATGTGGTGTGATTGGTGAGGTGGAATGTGTTTATTTTGATTAAAGTTTTAAAAAGATAAACTGCAAATGTTTGTATAATTGTTAAAATTAGTGCGATTTTAGATGTATACTAAACCTCATCTACCACAAACTAATTTCTCTTCAGGGCTATGAAGTTTCCTTCTGAGTTGATGATACAATTGATAATACAATTTTTTTCCCCCTAAGATTTGAAAAATCTAGAGATACTGATACAGATAGATGGTAGTATATGTTAAAATTATCTGTTCTTCAAACAGTAGTGCAATAAGAAATTTGCTCATTCAAACATAATAATTTATTCTACAATTTTCATTTAGATATTGCTAATAAGTATATGCAATTTGACATGTTTTGCTTTTATAAAATTGTATTTTATGTGAATGTTTGTTTTTGTTTAGGCCTCTGAAAGCGCTTGAAATATGGGGCAAAAAACCCTTGATGCTTCAAGGAATGAGGCCAGAGGCATATGGGGAGGTCCATCACAAACAAAATGTATGGATGCACCTGAAGAATTGTGGCAGGAATGCAAGAGCATCATTTAAATCATTAGAAATGATGATGATGCCTTTGTATTCCAGGTATTAATTTCTCTTTGCCATTTTTTATTGCACTGTTAGAGAATAAGTATGTGACTTTCAGTATATTTTGAAAAAAATGGTAGTTTTTAATTGTTTCTTTCTCGTTAATTGTTTCTCTTTAATTCTGTTTGTAGGAAGATCCTGGAGTACTACATATTCCCACAATTATTGATAATAATGGTGTGAATGTAAATGGCAGTCAGAAGAAAGATGTCATGGAAACAAATGATGCTCCTAGTTCTTCTGCAACATATTCTATGCCTGTATCTCAGAAAAACAGTACAGAAGTAAAAAAGTAAGGGTATAATTTATTACTGACATATTTGAAAGAATACTGTTCTAAATAGTAATTTCCTTACATTTCCAAAAAATAGTTTAATTTATAAGCTGTTATTTGTAGGTTTGTTTGTTTGATTTTTTAAAATTCTTTGACAAAACTTATCAATATGCAATTCTTTATTTACATAAACATACAAAACAGTCGCCTTTTAATGTTTATATAGATTTGCCTACAAAACGATAAATAGATCAATTGGCGAAGTAAAAGTGAACACAATTCTAATGAATTTGTGAAGTTTTAATCTCTTCAAAAATTAAGAGTTAAATTTTCTGCTATTGAAACTTGCTGCAGATATCGGGGAGGGGAGGCAATGTGGCAGTCGCGCGCTTCCTGTCACCTTCTTAGAATACAACACGCTTTGACTCGCGGAATATCACGTAACAACAAGCTTGAAACTGAAGCACGGATAAGGGAATGCTGTGATATGACATGTCGAAATCTGTCCTAATCCTTCTTTTCATCGAAAGCACATGCCGTATCAATCTCACGCTCAAACTTTTGTGGGCCAATGCATACTGCAAGTCAATTAAAAAACATCCTGTATTTGCAAATTCGCCCTACGCTTTCACCAATGTAAAAATGGCTAACCCTGCAAAGTGGGGGGACGTTAGTGATCCACAATCACCGCTCGACGCAAGCGGCAGACTGTGCTTCCAAAGTCGTTTCCTGCGAGGGCAGCAACCCGTCCTAGCGGCTAAATTAATAAAACTAATAATATTAATATTAACTCTACATAGTCTAAAATACTAATACAAGTTTTTCCGAATTTTAATCTAATCTGTAATTTCATTTTTGTAAGAAATACATTTTATTGTGATAAACCTTGCTGCAACCGCTCATCTTCCATCCATTAGCTACCTACCCTGGAACTTATTCCTCACGAATCTGAACTCTTGTCTGCGTCTACTGCGAAACACGTCAGTTGTGTAATCACACGCGAAAGGTCGGTGCCATCTGGAAAAGTGCGATGAAGTTGTAAGTCTTTAGGAATTTTCAAACGAGAAAATTAATTAATCGACACAAAAAGACACAAATTAAAGAACGGCAATTTTCTCGAACAAATTACCAAAATGAGGCCATGACATGTGAGTTTGATTCATAAATGTAACTATTAAATCTCTTCTTCACTTAGTTTAAATACAAAGTGATCACAATAGTTATATATTATTCGTTTTCAATATTTAATTATTACGCGTATTGACGATATTCATAATGAAAAGAGTAACAAACTTTTATTGGCAAAGAAATAAAATATCTCAAATAAAATTAACTTTTACAATACGAAAAGCATTGATTATACCGGCCTGCTCCCACCGAATGTCACTTGACTTCGAGAAAACAACCCTCTACAACGCCAACCTCGGCGCCCGCGCGCTCGCCGCTCGGCTTGCGAGGGCCGTCCAAGTTCTGCGTAGAAACGAAAAATAGTCCGAAGATGGTGGCAAATTTGGAAATTTTTAAAGTAATTGGTAGTATCTATGGGCAGCCAAAATTTATATTGTGGTATCAGAAGGGCATGTAAATTCAATGAAAACACTATGAGGGTATGTTTGGACATGTCGCACCGCGGCATTACCTTGTGAGGTGATTTGTACTATTATTCAGAAAGAAATTAATTTCCAGGTCGTACTATTGAACCGTAATGTAACTAGTACATGATATTTGTTTGATCTTAAGTGTACGCTGAGAAAAGAGCGAAGCTGTTATCTCCACTGAGCATTTTCTATTATATTCGATGTTATTAGAGTAATTTTACTTGCTATACTGCCCTCAGAGCAGAATAGCTGTAGATCAGCATAGATCTAAAGAAAAGCCTATAAAACGATGGCCGAAACGTCAGCTCAATTGACTGAGACGCGGCTCTCCTCGGACAACCAATGATTTCGGCCGCGGAAGCCTACGAACATTATTCTGAATGCGTTCATGATGATCTGAAATTGTCTCCTACATTATTTCAGTATACATACCTTTAGCTGTTCTCACTCGCAACCGACCTTTATAAATGAATATTGATGATTCGCAACCGACCTTTATAAATGAATATTGATAAATGAATATGAATAAGGGAAGAAACAGAATATCACGGAGACGTTACCAGTTTTATTTTGACTTTAAAAATATGACGGATTTGTTTATAAAACGCATCCAAATTCAACCAGCAGCACTCAGCAACTATGTCGTTTAATCACTCCTAAACAAAGCGTTCTAGGGCCATAAAAAACGGAAATTTTCACGCCGAAGACCTCAAAGGAACTATTATCACACAGCAATCTACAGGACGAGATATTCTTAGACATTCTATTAAATGTTTGCTGTTTTAACATTTATTGATATTACCTACGCCACCTATACTTCAACCCTTGATGATGCTGGCCATCTTTGTGGCGTCACGATTAGAAGCCTTAGATTTCTCTATCTTATATTATTTACATATCCTGAGTACACCGTGGTTTGGGAAGACTGGCGAAGTTTATTTGCATAATTATTAATTCATGATTCACTCTCGCAGAAACAACTAGAAGTATTATTAATTGTTGCTTGATTCCGATGAAAATTTTTTCTTACACGTGTAGTGAAAACATTCATTTAACGTTTTGCCGAGGTCTGCAAGTGCTGTGTACCTAATTGTTGGGGGATCTGAGTGTGCAGTGAAGAGTGAAGACGTGTATTGTTAGGTTAGGTTTGGTTTACCTGTAGCAATATTTTCGTTTTCAACAATTATTCGGTGAAACTTTGAAGTCAGCGTGTTCAGTCACGTTACTTTCTCAAGAGTGAAAAGCATTTTCTCTTATTTTTGTGACTATTACGACAAGCGAAAAACTAACTGTAACAACAAGAAGAACATTTTTTAAAATTAACGTACGTACAATAACTTGGAATAAATGAACAACAAAAATCAAACCGCGTTAGCCTGCAATACTACGCGACTGAATTTAAAAAAATCAACCAAATTTAAAATTATTTAAAGAATAGCGCAAGACACTCGACAACTGCCAGCGATCACAATTCAGACGCAAGATTTAAATGTTTTGCGGTATTTGAAAGTGTGTATATCAATGCCCAACTGGAAACTCATATTGTAAATATCACTGTTTGATATTAAACGTAAGGTGTCGGTTTGCTAAGATATTCAATAATCTCAAAGGTGAAAATATTTGTTTTATTATTTTTTGGCTCGAAATTGCTTTTCTTGAGGTTCGTAAGAAAACACAAAATAACCTAATTCTGTTTACTATATAAATAATTTTTCAATTTTCGTACCCCAGCAAGCTGGTATCTTGCCCTTTCAAAGACCCCTGTTCCTCATAACAAATCCAAGAAAGTTAAATAATATTGCAAAGTGTAGGTTTGAACGTGTCCTGTACTCTATTTTCGCATGGAAAACTTGTGTTTCTCAAGAGTAAAATCCTTTCCTAATATCAATAAATGTTATATCAAGGAAAGCGGACAGCGAACTGTCAAAGAAAATTGAATAATTACTTCAAATATTGTTTTTAAGGAAGTGTGAATAGTTCAAGTATACACTGAACTGTATCTACTGTACAATACTGAATAAATCTTAATTGAAAATTTGTTTCCAACATCAACTGCATTCTTTTTATTTTTGTTTAATATTCTGCAAGTACGAAGTTACATTTATACATTTTTTTAACAAACACGTTTCATTAACTTTTCTTTTTAATGGAAAGATAGTGAAATGGATGGGGAAAGGGGTGGGGGATTAACTTGTGTGAGTTCGCGCACCGGTATATATTTATTTTAAGAGCGTAACAAATATTTCTTCTAAAGCTATGTGCCAATCTGAATCAATTCTTTATTGAATATAAAAATGGAATTTTGAAATCAGGTATCGGCTTGATTAAAAGAGATGAATATTGCAACCTATTATCAAGATTATTTGTCACATATGAATGGGATACATGCTCAGAAAATATAAAGAAGCTTGGGAGTGGAGTTTTAAAATTAATTTATTACAGAAGATTTGTGTTGAATATCATCTACAAAATTGAAGATTTATCTGTGAAAAATGTCAAAACATGTGATAAAGTTAACAAGAATATTTCTCTGTATTATTTTCAGGAACATATGCAAGGGATAGTCATAAAAATCATAAAAAAGAACAATATGAGCATGAACACACAAGGACTGATTACTTCATTCAACATAGTCTAAGTTGTTTATTCCGCAATATCCCGATCCTGAGACTGATCTCTCTTGCTAACATTTAAAAACAGAATGAGAGCATAAAGACTGAACTTCATGTGAAGATGTCTGCAAGACACAAAAGAACATAACTTGATAAGAAGAAAAAGGATCATAACCATATGCTTCTTTTCTATTTTAATTATTTAAGATCCCTCTTAAACTACTTGCTCATAAAGCGACCACTGTGATCTTTACATTGGGGTAACTGTAAGAAGAACACGTAAGCGCACCATGAACAAACACTAACACCCACGCCCAGGGCGGGATTTGAAACCGCGACTCAAGCCGAGGCCCTGCAGCCTTAGCGACCTGGCAATATACTTCTTTATTGCATAAAACCTCAGAAAACGTTGCGTATTTTTCGAATGGATATATCTAATGAATGCAGTAGATCCATGATAAATATTATTAGAAGTGAGGAAATTATCAAACAAATGCAAAGGTAAATGAAAAAACTGGTGGTAATAGTAATACTGCTTTAAATTGCGAAGATCTTCAAGTACTAATATCACGTCCCTTCTTTACACGAATATATGGGAAAATATAGCTAATATATGTAAATAATAAACTATGAAAAATTGGTAAAGGGAGGTGAGAACAAAACAAAGCCAAAATGTGTAGAAGAAGAAGAAGAAGAAAAAAGAAAGGAAAAAGAAAAAGAAGAAGAAATGAAAACAGAAAAAAAAGAAGAAGAAAAAAGGAACAAAGGAAAGAAGAGAAGAAGACAAAAAGAGAGAAAGAAAGAAAAGAAGAAGAAGAAGAAAAAGAGAAAGAAAAAAGAAAAAGAAGAAGAAGAAGAGAGAAGTAAGAGAAAAAGAAAAAGAAAAAAAAAGGAAGACAAGAAGAAAGAAGAAGAAAAGAAAAAGGAAAAAAAGAAAAAAGAAAGCAAGAAAAAAGAAGAAAAAGAAAAAGAAGAAGAGAGAAAAGAAGAAGAAGAAGAAAAAGAAGGGAAGAAAGAAAAGAGAGAAAAGAGAGAAGAAAGAAGAAAAAGAAAAGAGAAAAAAAAGAAAAGAAGAAAAAAGAAGTAAACCAAGAGAAGAAGAAGTAGTTAGGTAGTAAGTAGTATCAGATTTTAGTGCACAAAAAAACAATTTGTAGCCCTGTCGCAATTGATATGAAAGCGCGTCCCTCTGACTGCGAGTGCTTTTAAAAACAACGGCAGCGTCTGTGCCTTCGCCGTCTTCCGCTAAGGCATCAAACAGTTTCCGGCGCGCTTCGCAGCCAACATCTCTGCAGCCAAGCCAGCGACTTTCTTCCCTCGCGAGTTGGTGGCCGACGGTCGCTCCCCATCTCGGAAAAACTGCTCTTCTCCCCGAATGGCTTCTTCTCTCCTTGAAGCCCGCTGTACGGAAACAGCGAAAAGCGCTGCGCAAATCAACGCTCTTGGCGAAACGTGCAACAGTTTCTTTGCATCCTTTGTTGCCCCAGTAGCCAGCCCTGGCTCTGAAATATTTTCTCAGAACTTCCTCTCTGCTTGCTGCGTTGTATGAGAAATTCATTGAAATGTTGAACATTATCTAATTCGGAAACGAGTTAGTGAGGAAAACGTTTACGTGGAGACTGCAAACTACAGGATAATATGATAAACTGGATTTATTTAGTCGTGCAGAGGAACGACCCTCGTCTGCTTTACCATTAGGGGATTTTGTCTCCAATGTTGTTTTTTTGTTGCTTTTCAAGATTTATACCTCTTATTGTTGTTATACTTTACTACTCTAATTTTTATTTTTTTTTTTATTATTGTTTTCTTTTTTTTTTATTTCTTTTTTTATTTATATCTTTTCTTCTTCTTATTATTTTATTTTTTACTCTTTTATCTTCTGTTTTTTTCTTGAATCATCTTATTTTTCCTTCTTGATTTCCTGCTTGTTTTTTTTTTACTGTATTTTTTCTGTTCTTCTTTTTGTTTTTTTTTTTTTCTGTACTTTCATTACTTTTATAATCTGTGATATTATAACTATGCTATTGCAACTACGATCCTTAGTCTTACAGACTCTGATGAAGACAATACTTTGTATCTCAAACTAACCTGCACTACTGATATTTAAACTAACTATTTTTATTAGTGTAAGTATAATTATACATTATTGAACTATTATCCATCAACATTATATTGTTGTCAAAAAGAAAGTGTAAACGAATACTTGATTAAGCAGAACGTGATAAAAGTCTGGCTACTTTATATGCTCATTTTAAACATATAGCTTGTATTTATTTTGACATTCCCACATTAAGCATTTGTTTGTTGTCGATAAATTTAACATGATTGTTTATGATATATTCACTGCAGCAAGTTTACTGCTGAATCTTAGAATAATAGTCTTGAATTGCTCTTGACTTCAATACGCTATTATCTTAGTACCGATTGTAGTTTATAGTCGTTAGCGTATACCAGATCTAGTGCAAGTTGTTTTGACTGGTGCGTCGCGGGGTGAGTGGGAGTGTGTTGTTTTCATATTTTGGTCCCGCTCTGGAGAGCGTGCTAAAAAACTCCCTAGTTTTCTCTGATTACAGATTATCAACAATGTAAGGATCGTAGAGAAATGGACTTATTCTAAGTCATTGAGTTTTTCGAGCACTACCATTAATATTAACTGATCAGAAAAAATATCCATTATGTTATTTTTTGTTTCTTAATTTTGAAGAGTTATGTCTAGTTGCTGTTTTGAACATCTTAAAATGTTTAGGACATTATTTTATTGCTTGATTATATTCCTGTTACTTTTATTAGGGTAGAACAAATCTCCGATTTTTCTTTGGATTAGAAATTTGAAAATGGCGAATTGATGTTTATTATGCAAGCTAAATCGTTAGAAAATGAACCAAGAAAAAATTGAACTCATGTCTTGTTGGGTTAAAATGTAATTGTTTAAAATAAGTTAATACATTACATCATATTTTTGATTTTCTTTATGTAATAGCCTTTAATATGTATTGCTTTTTAGGAATATTCTACTCCATTGAACTACCTAAATATGTTATCGTTGAGAAAAATTTAATATAAAAAGAAGAAAAATTAATGCGTTAACCACTTCGATGAACATGTTTTGATTTTTACAAATATTAAATTATTGTAGCTCGATATAGTAAACAAAAAATACTAATTGTTAATAAATTATATTGTGATGGAAAAATAAAATCATAAAGATCTTATTTTCATTATCGTGATCTGTCATTTATTACAACTAAGTGGTATGTGATACTAATTATTGAATATTCGGTTTATGAAATATTAAGTTCAGTATTTAAAATAACTAATATGAGAGTTAAGATTATACCATGATATTTATCAGAATATTGACTGCAATTTTGAGTATTTCAATCATCAGCTTTCGTAACTTCAAGTATTAGCGCATAATTGATGATAGAGTAGAAGTTATTTTTTGTAAGTGGATTACATTGATACGCAATAAGGGTAGCAAGAATATCAAGGAAAAC
>BOPP01000232.1:109449-123082 GCA_017312745.1 Gryllus bimaculatus | reverse complement strand
AGAAAAAATCGAAGGAAGGGAAATAAATAAGAAGGCAAGAAAGAAAAAAGAAGAGAAAAGAAAAAGAAGAAAGAAAGTGAAAAAACAAAAAAAAAAAGAAAAAAAAAACGAAAGGAAAGAAGAGGAAGCAAGGACAAATAAGAGAGAGAAGGGAAAGAAAATGAAAGAGAAGGCAAGAAAAAGAGAAAAAGAAAAAAAAAAACGAAGAAGAAGAAGAAAGAAGATAAAAAAAAAGAAAAAGAAAAAGAAGAAAAGAAAAGAGAAAGAAGGACAAGAAGAAAAAAGAAAGGAAAAAAAGAAAAAGAAGCAGGAAAAAGAAAAAGAAGAAGAAGAGAAGCAAGAAAAAGAAGAAGAAAAGAAAAAGAAGAAGAGAGAAAAGAAGAAGAGAAAGAAAAAAGGGAAAAAGAAAGAAAAGAGAGAAAAGAAAAAAGAAAAAAAAGAAAAGAAAGAAAGAAAAAGAAGAGAAGAAAAAAGAAAAAAGAGAGAAAAAGAGAAGAAAAAAGAAGAAGAAGAGAAAACCAAGAGAAGAAGAAGAAAGTAGTTAGAGTAAAGAAGATCAGTAGTAGGTGTCAAAACAAAAACAATTGTAGCCTCTGCGCAATTGATGATAAAGGCGGTCCCTCTGGATGCGTGCTTTAAAAACAACGGCAGGTCTGTGCCTTTCGCCGTCTCCGCTGACGAATCAACAGTTTCCGGGCGCTTCGCAGCCAACATCTCTGCAGCAAGCCAGCGACTTTCTTCCCTCGCGAGTTGGTCGCCGACGGTCGCCCCAATCTCGGGAAAAACTGCCTCTTCTCCCCGAAGGTCTTCTTCTCTTCCTTGAAGCCCGCTACGGAAACAGCGGAAAAGCGCTCGCAAATTCAAACCGCTCTTGGGCGAAACGTGCAACAGTTTCTTTGCATCCTTGTGTGCCCCAGTAGCCAGCCGGCTCTGAAATATTTCTCAGAACTTCCTCTCTGCTTGCGCGTTGATGAGAAAATTCATTGAAATGTTGAAACATTATTATTCGAAACGAGTAGTGAGGAACGTTACGGGAGATCAAACTAAGACAATTGATAAACTGTTATTTGTCGTGCGAGGAACGACCCTCTCTGCTTCCGGCGATTTCTCCAATGTGCTAAGTTAACTAGAACTAAAAAATTTAATTATATTTCTTTGTACATATATGAATTAAGTACTGTTTGAACACATTGTTATGTTGATGAGTTTTGTACATAAAATGAAAAATGCACAGACTACCGATCCTTAGTCTTTACAGACTCATGAACAATACTTTTATTAATAATGTTACTGATATTACTAATGAAAAATTAATAATATTTTGCGCGACTGAAAAGTGGGCTCACTGCCATTTACTTCGATAGTGACATCCACAAGTGTGTCGATAAATTAAATGATTATATCAAGCAGTCTGAACTAGAAGAAGTCTTTCCCCAAACCTATAAACTGACCGTTCTTATTCTCACTATACCAGCTACAAGTGCGTCGGCGGAGAGGTCATTTTCTGCCCTCTGGAGAGTAAAAAACTCCCTTCGAAATTCACAAAGTGATGAAAGACTTTCTAATTTGTCCCTACTGAATATCGAGAGTCAGCTTTTAGATATGATAATGACAAGGCCATCGTTTTTTAATGATGTCATTGATGTATATGCCCGAAAACCAAGAATTGAACTTCATTTTAAAATGTAATTGTTTAAAAATAAGTTAATACATTACATCATCATTTTGATTTTTCTTTATGAAACCTTCCGATATCACTCCGTTAAATTTAGAAACGCGATAAACGTGAATGAAGGAAAGAAATGATCCTGCGTCATTATTTAGGGATATTTTGTTCGTTAAGTTGATTAAATTTGAGAGTTATATAGTATGCTTGGACTCTCTCATCTAATGTAAGTAAGTTTTTGAGGGAAACTGTACCAAGTAATAAGGAATAGTAAACAACCTACTCTTTAGTGAGGAAATTAGCATTGAGGGTTTCAGATTGTCCTGTTAGTAAGACTGAATGCAATGTGATGGCAATGGGCCGGTCGAATTTTTCTAGTGCAACACATGAGGAAAGATCTATGTGTATTTGATAAACAATTTTTTTTGCCAAAACATATCATTTTAAATTCTGGATGAAACATCCCTCCAGGATGTCATCTCGACCTATTCCCTTGATAGATAAATGCGTATTTCTGTGTATTTCTTGTGTCGCTTTGTTGACGAGTAAAACTAACTAAAACATTTCCAAGTACAGAAAGAAAGATATTTATTTTCTGATAACAATACTGAGAATAAACATTTTTGTCAAGAAATGTTCCATGTTCCATTAATAAGGTACTTTTAATTACAGAGTTCCTTGAATCTTCCGTGCACAACATAAGTTGAATTAGAATATGGCGCTTCCCCTCTTAAAAAGTCCACGCTACACCCCTAGTGCACACCCATATTCCTTATCGTTTCTTATTACATATGTGACACAAATGTAAAAAAAAAAAATTGGAGCGTTTTCTGAGAAAATTGTTTGGTGGAAATTTCAGTCGCAAAATACGCAAAAACTACAAGCTTTTTCAAAACATTGCACATGACCTTTTTTGTATAGTACATTTTGTACAACATATTTTGAACCAAAAATCTCTATATCCAATTTTGATTATATTTTGCAATTCTCGAAAAATCGGGAAAGTACTCGAAAAAGAGACCTGCACCATTCTCTTAAACGTCTTTAGTACTATTCAAAATCAAAATTTAATAAAAAAATTGAAGCCTTTTTTAAAAATTTTGGAAATGTCCCAGGGTCTTTATGTAAAGTACCCCTCAAAATTAAAATATAAGTTTCAAATCCCAAGGGCCGTACCATCAGCTAGAACGATTGAGGAATATCGATTTTGGGGAAAATCGGCTGAATGGTTTATGCGCTAGCGTAGTGCACACACGTACAGACGGATACGGTCAGACAGACGTTTTGCCGTCAATTGATTTTCCGGTATGGAGGACACACAAAACATGGATTCTGGTTACACACGTTAGAGGATTTTTTCCTATATTTAGCAACTGGATTTATCAACTTTTTCCTTACCAGAGTGAAGATTTTCGAAATTTTCTTGCGCTCGGTTACAATACTTTCTTTTCTTACGTTTGTAAGTGCGATTAAATAAAATTTGAATAAATGATATAAAAATAATTGATTAATTTTAATAATTTAATTTCAATTATTCCAATATTAATTACATTATTACAATCGTGTTTTTACTAACTTTGTTTTCTAAATATATTGATATATTTCTTTTCAAGCTATCAGCATAACTTAATAGATATATCGCAACAATGCGGCATCGATATTTGAGAACCAATTTTTGTCGAATGTCGAGTGATAAGGCGGTGATAAGAAACTGCTGTTTTATTAAGTCCAACTGGCTAACACCGAGACCGAGAGCTAGTACTTTCATTTGCGATGAATGTCGCAATAGTTTAAAATAAATTACTCCTCACAATGTCCGGTAATGTATATTATATTCCATTTAATATCAACGGTTTCCTAAAGAAAATCTATGTATTGATTAAAAGAAAAACGATGAAACGCTATCGGAACTGATGTCTTTCGACAAAATGCTTCTCAGGAGTGAGCAGCCCAAATGTTCACAATTTGTTGATGTCAAATGCATATATTCCATATACTCTAATAATATTATTAGCCAAGCGAATGCACATAGTTTCGACAACGCTGCGCTGGCAACAGTGCGTTACAAGTTTCTTGGTGAAATTGCACGTTTTGTAATAGGTATTAGTAGCGCAGAAAATGCAATATTTCAATATCACGAAGCTGTTTCCAATAACGCGAGAAAGTATGCTGTTGAGCCCCACAAGATATTACTAAACTTTTCTCTTATATAGTAACATTATTACTATGCTTACAAGTTTGGAAAACAATAGAAAAATGTTTTTCACAAACAAAAACCTAGATCGTTTTCTCCTGCAAATTGTGCATCTGCTTTCTTCTGTTTGGGAGTTGTTCTTGATTTTCGTTTTTTTTGTGATTTAAAAGGCAGCAAAATGATGGAAATTATTTTAAAATTTATAAATATTGTTTTATCTGTATTTTCTAAACAACTAAACATTTGAATAATTTTGAATAACATTGAATACAGGTTGCGTGTTGGATTCCGTCAACCAACTTACGCAGCTAAGAAAATAATTTAACTTATCTCTTCTTTGTTCAGGCTAAGAATGATTCTGATGTTAAGGCTAAATGTCCCGACACTAGTACAATTTGTGGCCACCACGTGGCAGCGCCAAAATAAGTAAAATTTACTTTACCGATAACGTCTGGCCCAATGGTCCGATTTTCGATCTGTAAACTGCATTTGACGCCTTTTTAAAATAGAATTTACGCTACGAAGCCCTTTTTCCAAAAATATAGCAGAAACTCGAATTTGAAACTGTTCTCAAACTTCAGAGAAAAAATAAATAATGTGGACTTATAGCGCGATGGCGATATGCTTCCTGAATCCAACGCCGTGACAATCATGCAAATCGGACGAATAGGAGCGTCGTAAAGTGAAATTTACGAAAACACCTCGTCCCCCCCCCTTCCCCTTCCTCCCGGTGCGTTACCCACCCGATTGTTGTGGGCCCTCTGTCGGCGCGGGGGCACGACCAGGCCAGGCGGCGGTCGGCAACCCCGGCGAAGGAGGCGGGACTTGCGGGATACGCAAGCCAGACAGAATTTATGCGTTCGTCACTTTCCCTTTCAATCTATTTTCCCCCAGATACCAAATTAGAGATGCTATACTACTATTACAGACCGAGGTAAACGGTCTAGTAGTACATAACTATCTTTTTCACATATTTCTTCCTTCGAATACCATCTTAAAATTGTTTGAAGCATTACTCAAAATATCGATTCCGATTTGGAACTGGTTTTTAAAAAAATGAACTAATTTTGTAAATATCATTATTCCGTCTCCTCACATTTTATTTTAGATCTATTTTACTTCTATGGTCTCCCGTTATCATTCCACCTTACTCTAAAATTTTCTGTTGTCACATACCGGAAAGAATGAGCGGAGAATACGCACGAGCTCTTTTATCCTACAAATCGATTTTTGATCTCAAAACGACGTTTACCTGCTTTAAAGGGTTCATGTGGTGAATCTCTAAATAATATACAATATAATAACTAATTCATTTATTATTTACAAAAATATATTAGACAAAATTATACCCCCACCTCCCGAAAAATAATCGGCTGGATCCGCTCCTGCTGTGACACCTCTCCTAACTCCGTAAGCGGAAGGCAATAACACAGACCCTCGTATGTCATCGGAAGCGACCGCAGATCCTGCACAGTTCTGGCGTCTTCCACGGCAACGCTTCAGGGAGAGAGGCGAAACGATAAGGGGAAGACTTGAAATTTTAATGATGCGAGCTACAATTACTGGTAACATTGGGGAACGTTTTATCTCGTAAACTGAAAAGTAAATTATAATTTTGAATTTCTTAGTACTTTTTATGCATGTAGCTGCAGTTATCTAGTGTAATTATTAATATTGTTACGAATATTGCATCAGATGCCGGATTCGCTGCGCGAGGGTTGCGTCATCTGCCAGCGCCCCCTCCCCCCCGAACTAGACGGTTCTGGACTATCCGCGAGCCGCGGGGAAACGCCGAGAACATGCCGGGTGCCTGGAGACAAGCGCCGGGCAGGTATAAATGCGCCGCTGCCGGCCGCCGCGAGTCAGTTAGTAGAAGACATGAGTAGAAGTGAGTGGCAGAGAAGCAATCAGTCCGTCAGTGTGTCCGAAGTGGAAGCTGTGCTGTGAAATGTGCATTGCGGTGAAGAGTGGTGCAGCGGTTGAACAGCAGTCAGCAGTCTGAAGTCTGCAGTGGAAGCTGAGCTGTGAAGGGTGCATCGCGGTAAGCAGTGGTGCAGTGGGGAAACAGCAGTCAGCAGTTTGAAGTCTGCAGTGGAAGCTGAGCTGTGAAGTGGGCATCGCGGTAAACAGCAGTGCAGTGGACCCTGGTGTGCGCAGTGAAGTGTGGTCTGCGCAGGGAATTGGGTCAAGTGCAGTGGACCGTGGACAGAGCATCGGACTGGCTGATACTGTAGAAGAAGAGAACAGTATAAATAAATAGTGTGTAAGAAGTGAACTGTGTAAATAAATCATCAAGAGAACGGAATCGTGTGTAAAGAAAAATAATTAAGTGTACTATATCTGTAAATAGACCAAGTATATTTTAGTGTATAATTGTTCCCGAATAAACGTAATTGTTTAAATATTGTGTTGGTTTTAATTCACCACGGAGAAACGTTACAATATTATTATAATAATTATTATTTCTATTTACATTAATTCAATAGTACCGAAATCAAGGGTAGACCTGTGAGATCGGAGTCGGTATGACAGACATGCAATGCTTTCACAATCTCTGTTGTACAGGTTAATACAAGGCAGATACAAGAGAGAGAACACAAAGCTTTTGTGACTGACGAATGAAATTCTAAAAATTTGTACATCTTATGTTTGTAAAATGAAGAAAGTAAATGATGAAAAATGAGTGGTTGTCTCTGCGACTTATTGCACTGACGAGTTCCGCAGTTCGAATTATATTTTTGATGGATCACTCATCGTCTCTTGTTTTCCATTTTCCGAGTCATGAGATGAGACGGCAACAATCTCCTTTTCGTCTTTCGAGATGACGGCAGAGATCTTTTTGTTTGGTGGTGGTGTAAGCGATTCTGATGCAAAACCAACGTTGGAATTCTGATTTTCGTTATTATTGGAGGATGTAAAATATTATCGAAAGAAATGTTTACAAACACTCAATTCATTGGCCATTTGGTACATGAATTATAGTGCAGTATACTCCTTTATAAATCGAAGTTTTTAGTACCCGAGATAGTACAATCTAAAAGCCACTTTCACACTTTGCGATCTGAACAAATTACTTTTTGACGTTGAAAACCTGAAAAGCGTTCCCACTAGTGTAAAGATTTTTGACGCCTCATCTTTCGCAAGGCGGCAATTTAACAATCTCTTGAATAGTGAGGGAAATTCAATTACATTGCACAAATAAATATATTTCCAACACTTTAATAAACCACATATTTAAATATTACTGTTTTCTGTCGTACATACGAGGTTGTACTAAAGAATTCGCGAAGACCTACAGTGTAAGTATTCGGCATATTGACGTGTTTTGTAATTTGCCGCCTACGCGAGCAGTCGAGGAAATAGTATATCTGCTTTGACAACATTGTATGAGGTTCAGTATTGTTATATCCAAAATAAGAACTGTGATTACTAAAAACCATTTTTATTTCCATATACCCCATTCCCAACAAGAGATTCACCAATAACAAAAGCTAGGTCAAACAATGTTCCAGTAGATGTACCGAAGATGTAGCAATATTCACTGATTAACCGCTAGATAAGTCCGAGTTCGTAACCTGTTCCGCAACACGTTTCACTAGACACTATAACTCACTCCAGGCCGGCACTTCACACACTCTGCCCGCCACTTCGCCGGGCACCGCTTTTATAGTCCGCTAGGGCTGAAAGGTCCGCCGGCCAGCTGCGCGATAAGGGTGAGTTCTGTGGTTCCGGGGCCTGGCCGAGCGTGACGGAGCTACCGCGTTGGTAATCGGCGCCCTCTCTTGGGCGGCGCCGGAACCACTTTCCGGCGGCAACTTCAATGGTGCGCGTTCGACCATATCAAATATCACTTCATCAGATATAGAATGTTTCTTGTTCTGAGAAGACATGAACTCAATGAGTGACATGTTTGCTTCTTGTTCGTAACACAAGTGTATAGCGTATTCATTTTAATTTGGTTTCTGACTTTTGGTGACTAAAATTGTTTCTTGTAAACAATGCAAATTCCCTCTTTAATCCCAGAACTTTAAGCATGGTATGTTATTACTAACTACAAGACAAATCAACTTGCCAAAAATAAAAATAGTATAATTTATAAATTTGTTTCATTTTCCTGGGTTTTCAAAGACTTGCCCAAAATAGTCACGGTACCAATGATTGATATCATATCAAAATTATAATTCTATTTTTGGCTAAAAAATGTCACCAAAAATTAAGGCTGGTATGATTTCAATCGTATATAAACCAAATTATAATTTTTAATCAATGATTTAATTTTTTTTCAAATATTACAAATAATAAATATTAAGTAATAGAGATGAAGACTTAAATCAATTACATAGCTTATACAAAGAATATCATATTTCTTATAATCTTTTTCACAAAATTGAATAATTTTGAGAAAAAAATATATTGTAATATATATTGAAATGAGCATGCTAATGAAATAAACAATAAACAATTTGTAGTAGTTATTTACAAACGGACTAAGATGATGTAATAGTTTTTATCCAGCATTTCATTGTCTGTAGATAAAAGCAAATTTAGGAACAATACACACCAAGCTAGTTTCATGAAAAACACGATAAATCTTCACGCATATTTGTAATTCTAGATTTGGAGTAAAATGTTTGCTAATGCCAGACAAAGTATAACATCTTAGAGAAGATAAGCAATAATAAAAATGGAATTTTATTCATACTTCCATAAGAATAAAATTAATATTGTTAAAGCTAATAAAAACTGTATTTAATCTTACTAATTTTAATAATATTAAACTTTTTCCTTGTGTATATCGATTAAATACCATTTAAGTGGGAAGGAACAGTACAACTATTAAATAGAATTTAATATTTCAAAAACTGTCTAATACTGTTGTAATTTTTTTTTATGAAATCAGGTATTTTCAACAATAAGAGGTTTTTTGATTCAGGTAATATTACAGAAAAGAAGGTAACATTTTTTTGGACAAAGAATGCCTTTTTTCTGAACCATGCTAACAGGTGTTGTCACAAGCTTATTCGATAATGTGAACACATGGGAAGTGATGAAACTATAAGTACGCAAATTTAAAGATTTTGTGGGTTAGGTCGATATTGCACCAGACCCCTCAAATGTATAGTATCTTTGTGAAAAACAACAACTAAAACAAATAATAAGGAAATGATGTTTTCACTTTTTTCTGCTTTTAAAGTAATTAAGGATAAAGAAATTACTTTACAATTTTGGTTTTAAGTAAACACATCTAATACAATGCTTAAATATATTATTTAAATCAAGTTAATCTGAATCATAAGAAAAGCAGAACTCTTGGACATTCCCTACACGCACCACAATTCGCACAACCTTACTTTGAAAATGCGCGCCAACATGCGCGCCAAAACGCAACAGCTACGCTACCTGCATCAGGCCCGTGACTGAGGAAACAACCCCCACCCCGCCTTTTAACATTGAGTGAACCGGCCCTGGTCAGTAAGTAGTAGAAGTAGTAAGCAGTCAGTCCGTCACTGTGAGTATGCAGTAGTCTGTCTGAAGTAGAAGCGTGCATTGCTCTGTGAATTGTGCATTGCGGAGAACAGTGGTGCAGTAGGGGAACAGCAGTTTGAAGTTTGCAGTGGAAGCTGAGTGAAGTGTGCATCGCGGTCAACAGCAGTGCAGTGGACCCTGGTCTGTGCAGTGAATTGTAGTTTGCGCAGTGGACTGTGGACAGTGCATCGGACTGTGCGATGTGAACAGTGTAAATAAATAATCAGATTGCAGTGAACAGTGTAAATAAATTCCAAGAAAAAGTGAACTGTGTGAATAAATAATCAAGAGAACGGAGTCGTGTGAAATGAAAATAATCAAGTGAAGAACACAAGGACTGTGTAATATATCTGTAAATAGATCAAGTATTTTAGTGTAACATCTTTGTTAAATAATTACCTGAGTGTGTATTTAATTCACCGCGGAGAAATGTTACATTATAATGTTCCTTTGATTGTTTGTGTTGTGTATTTGTAATAATTACTTAGAAAACTCTACCACCGGAAATATTCCATGTATTCCTAAGTAGCAAAATAAATATTCTATTATATTGTATAAGGTACGCACAAAATTTAAAATAATTAACAGATGCTACGATGATCTTGTCGCACTAGTCAAAAAAGTGACTACTGCTCTGTTGCTCACGGAGTACAACGAACGCTGCATTTGAAACTTTTGGTACGAGACAACCGCCGATAAAACTGCCAGCACCGGACGACGGTTTCTTCGCCGCCATTACTCGACGCCTTCGTAGGCGTATTTCAGAACAGTGGCTCAATTCAGAGTAATCGTTCTTCTTTTTAAAATTCCCATCTTGTATTTTCAAACTTGCACTTACACAAGGAAATATATAATTCCAACAAGATCTATTTGCAGGAGCGATCCCTACACGCAAATCCAAGCAACCAATAAGAAGCTGTATTAGGTACGTGTATTTGTTTGTCTCAGGATCATTCTAAGGCTTACGTACAAATACAATATTTCTACGCTCTTGTAACGTCTAGTAGAGAAAGTTAATAATTCAGTTAAAAGATACTCAAAGTTTCAGTTATACAACATAGAGCGATTAGATTATTGGAACAGAAAACGGCGAGTAGTTGACTCAGTCGACCAACGGGATCGCTCGACCAAAGACCAAATACACACTCTGAATATAAAACATTTTACAGAAAAGCAATTCTCATATATAACAAGGGAGTTCGAGATCATGTAAAAACAAACTGATTCAATTTTACTCCAACTCTACTACACAACTTATATCATGATTTCCAACTCTAAAATTAACAATAAATAAAAATACGACCACATAATCTAGAAACATTGTAGAGAATGTTGTTTTAAAAGATAGCTGTAGAGATGTAAACGATCCGGCAACAGTGGCTAGTCTCTTGAACCAATATTTTTTTGAGAATTGCTGTCGATCTTACTAAGAATCTTCTACCACAAAATTCAACATCACACGTTGCCCCAAAAATTTTTGACATGTTCATTTTCGAATCTTCTTCCTATGAAATTCTCAAAATCGATAAACTAAAAAATAAGTATTGAAACAGTGGAGATAAATTTCCGTATTGTTTGATAAAGACTGTGCGTCTGCTTTTATACATCCGTTAACTCACATATTTCAAACGTCCTTATGCACCGGAACTTGTCCAAATATTTTCTAAACAGCTAAGATTAACCCACTCGTTAAAAAGGCAACCAAAATGAAATTAAAAATTATCTGCCAATTACCTTTTCTCAGTTTTTTCACAAATGTACTAATTTTTTTGAAGTACGAATGGAAACATCTCTCAGTAAACACGACGCGTTTCTACGAAAAAAACAACAATTTCATAGACAAAAATCTATGAAAAGAGCCATGTTTTCGTTTCTTAAAGATGTAGCGCATCAGACAATAGCTCTCAGCTTTTTAATGAGACTGTCTCCAACCGAAAAAAAAGTTAAGTATGGGGTCATTTCCACTAAACCAAAGCTAACAGGGTGGGAGGGGAGGGGTCCTCCTTTTTGGGTAATAAGGCCAATCTCGACTTTTTCTCAGAGTCGGAAGGACTGTCTTTTCTTACTCTGTACCCTACAGCGTTGATGGGTTATGACCTGCATATGGTGACATCAAATGACTGGCCTCGGAAGGCGGTTGAGTGCTGGAACGCGTTGCGTTTCTGTCATTTTGAATAGATAGCGAAGTCTGCGATCTCTATGTCCTTGCGTCAACAGGTACATACACATTCCGTGTAACTTTCCATTGCCTGTATTAATTTAAACTTCTTTTATTAAAAAACGTACGCCAGTAAGGCTAATTTTACTTTCTGGCTCCTGCTTGCGCAGTAATGCTTTAGGGAAAAAACAGTGCGTTTTCGATAGAAAATCATTTTGCTCGGCCCTGGTAATGAAAAAGTGGATAAATCTTGTCCCTATACAATAAATGACTTCCTCTAACACGTTATGTGGTCAGAATCCATGTTTTGTAGGTCGTTGATACCGATTGAAATTAGCACAATTAGGATTTCTCTCTTAAAAATTATTTAAATGTTATATGAAAGGATAATTCAAAAAATTGGGCACCATAATTTTGTACAATAATTTTATATTACCACCGTGTGTTGCATTGGGCAACATTGTAGCGATGGATATTTGAGTTCATTGTGGAACTGCGACATAATGGGAAAGATAAGATTAAGGGGTTTTATTCACTTGAATATAGTGATATTATGTTCTAAATGTAAAACGGTATATCCAAGTTTATTAAAGTTGGGAAGAATATAAATATGCATAACGTAATATCGTCGTTTTCAATGCATTCATAATGCCATATAATGGATGGCTATTAGTTCTGGATCTTCAATTTATAAGTGAAAATATCCTTGCTTGCCGGTTTGATGTGCTGGAAATAATGCTAACATTTACAAAGAATGAGAGATATGTGCTGTAATAGTAATCGTTTTTCTTACCATCTTGAAGAACAAAGAGTTTACTTCCATTTTAAAGGATTGTTTTTTTGTGGGGGGGGAGGGGGGGTTCTCCACCGTGGTCTATAGAAAGAACATACTACACGATAAGGTTGCATTTATTGCTGGTACAGAGTGCACAATACAAGTGAAAGTGGTCGATCTTATGAGTTAACGTGTACGAATGATATCACGCATAACACAAAATGATACTCTCCAAAATATAAAGCGCAACGACCGCATGGAGTTCATTATTCTCGTGAGTGTAAAAGCAGTTTTTTCCATGCCCGAGGCCAATGCCCTGCCACTTTGTTTACCATGCGTCAGTCAAACATCATCATCCATTGGCACACATTATTGTTATATTTAAAAATTTTGGGAAATTGATTCACGGAGGACATTTATTAGTTAAAATGTATTTTTTAATTACAAATTTTATTTATTCATGAAAATAAATCAAAGATATCACATTTTAGGTAAATATATAAAGGTTATTAAGTAAATTTTGATTCCTAGGAACTTTCAAATACAGAAAAGGTAAAATACTATCAAGCACTTCGTTACGAGGCGAAAGCATACGTTCGTTATTCGATATATTTTACATCCGACTTTTTCACATATCCCGCTCCCCCGTTCCATAATTAGCTCCACCAGCTCTTGCTAACTGGTCTTTGAAGTATTGCATATCAAAATCATTTTTAGTTTCCAACTGGAGTTCTACAGCAAAGTTCTGAAACGATTTGAAGAAGTACAATTTCATTCATATTGAATATCAAGGTATTTTTGGAGTACAACAACTTTCACAAGAATACTTACCACCACAATGTTTTTTACTACCGCTTTATCAGTGCTCATTTTGGCACGTTTGATTACACCTACTCCAGGTCCAACCCATGTGAGGAACAGAAACTTCTGTCTCTTGCTCATTTCATCACCAGTCTGAACTCTTATATAACCGAACGCACGATCATCATCCCCAAATAGCGAACGAAAGTTTTCGAATTCTTTTCCAGTAGCAGCGCACACAATTCTGCTTCCGTCGAATTTAAAAACAGCCCTAAAAATAAAATGAATATAATAAGTAAATCAGACTAATGCATGAACATTAAAATATTGTTCAAATTACCTAGTAATATTCATAAATACAAAACCGTGTAAAATGATCCGAGTATGTAAGATTAAGAAAAAACATATTGCAAAGAGAGAAGGAAAGCGACGGATGAAGTGCTAGAACGAGCAAATAATGACGTGCTAGAGCGCATAAAGAAGTTCTGAATGGAGCGCATAAAGAAGTACTGA
>BOPP01000232.1:92711-107790 GCA_017312745.1 Gryllus bimaculatus | reverse complement strand
AAGTTCTGGAAAGAGTGGACGAAGAAGTTCTGGAAAGAGCGGACGGAGAAGTTCTGGAAAGAGCGGACGAAGAAGTTCTGGAAAGAGCGGACGAAGAAGTTCTGGAAAGAGCGGAGGAAGAAATTCTGGAAGGAGCGGATGAAGAAATTCTGGAAGGAGCGGATGAAGAAGGTCTGGAAGGAGCGGATGAAGAAAATTGGTGGAAAAAAGTTTTACATCGTATTTTAACTTACCATTCTGTTTCGCTCGTGTCTGAACGGACGTCGTTGTAAGCAGCTTGAATTGCTTCTGTGTCTACGAAAGTGCTCATATCCGCCTGAAAAATAAATGGTTCATTATGTAAATTCTAATACTAATGGTCTTCTTCTTTGTTACCCATGCTATACTTCTAATTCAAATTTACCACGCCAATTGTTATTGAAGTTGAATACATTCCTTAGATTTTATACAAACATTTCACTCACATTAATCAATAGATTATTGGTCAATGAGAATTGATAGTATCTAATAAGTGCAGAAATTGAAAGAAAACTAAGCAGCTTCCGCCCAGGTCAGGTGTGTATGGTTTCGTTAGAAACCTAGGAACTCGGGAATAATACAAAAAACTATAAGTATTAAACTATAAATAGTTGAAAGATTAATAAAAGTTTAATAAATAAAATAAACAAATAATATAATTAAAATTATTAAGTGCTAGATTGGTCATTTTTTTTCTCAAGTTACAAAAAACTTATTGGAAAACGAACTGCAGATTTGATTTTTTTGCATTGCTAAGAAAATAGTAACTCACCCCATGCTCTACTCCTACCACTACAAGCAAAAGGTGAGCATAGTGAAGCTACATTAATGTCCAGAAGCAAATCAAGGGGCTATATCAGCATTTGCTCAATGGACCAGGGTATTGGACAAAAACGTGATCGAGATGGGGCATTGACTAGGAAGCTGAAGTACACTACTTGTTGCAGGTTTATTAAGCATTTTAGGATAATTATACCAAGCAAATGTAAACAAATACATTATAAGTCATTGTTTTGTTAAAATAAACGTTTTATTTTTGATGATCGGTACTTGGTTGGGGATAACCCCGCTAGCCGACGGTAGGTCGGTCCCGGATCTTGCCATACAGCGGGGAAAGCCACCGCCCAGCAAAAACATGCACTACTCTTACGGAATTGACCCTGGTTGTTGACGCGTCCGGCATCACTAATCAATCAATCTGAATTGTTTAAAATTGTTAATTGTTGCAAAATTGTTAATGCGCTTTTTTCTGTTCTGGGGGATGCTCCCCGCTTTAGAGTGGCAAACTTTTGAACTTGTGTTAATAAATCAGCAAATATGTTACTATGACCTCCAAATTCCCTTTATACGTAATACAAAATTCCGCAATCCGATCGGCGCTATCGTCTTCTGTTCTGCAAAGTTCTTCGTTTTTAATTTTTTATAAGAATTTTATAATATAATTTTATTATATAATTTTGTAATTATTTATAAGGAATTTAATAACGCCGAGAGAAGCAGTTTTATGGCGAATATAAAGAGAAGCCATATCATTTATTTTTATCTTCTCTATACAATAGTACGACTAGCATTGCTGTATATTCATATGCTAGAAAGGAAACAGATTATAAAGATATATTGCAAATTCATTACGTCGCAAGGAAGGCTCAAGAAGCAAGAAAAGTTCAGCTATCGAAGGGTTCAGAATTCTGGAACTTTTTAAATGACTGGGGTCCACGTGGTTTTGTTAGGACAATTAAACGAATGTTCATTTAGTGATAAAACTAATCGTTTGACGTACTGCCATTGAATTAATGCTGCCCAATTCGTGAATAGTTTCTCACTCTCGAACGCCTCGAAATTTTAGAAACGCTCTGAATTCGGGGTTAAGAAATATTTCTTTAAAATTGAATTTTTACATATCTCAATCAAATTGAGTGAGACGGAATTTAATGAAATGCTGATAAAAATTTCAAATATTATTATCCTCGAATGGAGGTATCGTCGGGCACGATATTAATAGTGTATGCATAATAAAAACGCGTTAAAAAATTATAAGAGTTTAGAATTCCTTTTTGCATTAAGTTTAATGACTGTTCATTTCCATTGAAAATGTTCAGAAAGAACTTCGTGGCCTCAAATTCATTACATTGCCAACATGCAACTGACGGTCATCAGTTGAAACAGCGGATGTTACTCCTTTCCAATGTTTAACCGTGAGAGTATTTTAGACATAAATTAAATCCATGACGAATAAACATTTTGTTCCAAGAGGACAAATCCCAACACACAAACGTGAATCTATCCTAATGACATTGCTTATCTCATTTAAACATTTTAATATACATTAAAATACATTACACAACTTTCTACACAACTTACACAACTTACATTTTACAACTTTCAGACCTATTATATCATAAATTAATGTAAATGTTTAATGTATTGGAGAAACAGTAAAATACACAAGATGCGATTAAGTCCCTACAGGTTTGAGGTTTTACAATAATGTTATGCTGATAAAATTAAAAAACCTACGTGTGTGTGATTAAGTTGAATGATTCAAAAATAATACGTTCACTTTGTTTAATTAATATGAAAATCATTTAAGTAACGGTAAAGCACGGTAAACGTAGAGGTACCCCCATACACTTACAAATGCTAAGCATGCATTACATTATTAATAAGTTAATAAATTGCTTATTGATGCGGTTTCCATTTTCAAATTAACTAGTGGTGAAATAAAATGGCACAGACTTTCTCGTATTAGTTTTCTACCTTTTTTTGATATGGGCTAGCTATTCAGATACATATACTTTTGCCAGCTGCCTTCTCTCACCGCCTAAAGTACATTAAAAAAATCAATTTTTCGGGTTCTAAAAAGTAGAACCGAAATTTTGCTTGAAGAATAAAAAATACACCACCTTCACCAAAATGACAATTCTCACTGATTTTTAGGCGTTTATAAGATAATGGCGTTTGTAAATGCCAATATAAATGCGCAATTTGAAGCTTTTTTCACAGAAAAGTTTTGAGTTTTCGAAGCACTTTATTTGGAGTCCGCTTCCACTCACAAATACAATAATTTATACAAATCACACGGAATGTGCATACTAAAGATGTGAGAGATATTTAAAAAAAATAAGTTGAATATTTAAAAAAAAACAAATAAATACTCAACAAAGCAAAAATAGAATTAATATTGGCATTTTCAATAAGATATTATAATTAAAATTAAATCAATTAATTTTCAAATCATTCATTCAATTTCTCTTATGGCCCGTAGATGGTGTAAAATCTGAATATATTTAATTAATTTCAACCAGAAATAACGTAAAAGCTAGTTTTTTTCAAAAACTTATACATGACCTTTTTGGAAGAGCAAAGTTTGTACAACAGACTGTCTGGGCCGAATTCATAGTCGTCACTTACATTGAATGTTCCCTTAAGTGGACGAATCGTATTCATAAACAGCCCTTGAGTGAAGTCTTAAGTGAGAACTCATTCCTATAAGCCTGCGCACTTAAGTGTGCCTTATGGCTCCCTCGCATCGTCAGTCGTAACCAGTTTAGGTTATACTTTTACGCGGCGTTCACCGACTATTGAATTCGTTTTGCTGGTCTTTGTATGTGTAGTCAGTTAAAACGTTCCATTTGTGAAAGGTGTTATGGAAAACGACTTCAAAGATTATTTTGAGTTTCATACTCAACACATCCTGGAAAATTCAAAGAGTTATATGAGAGATATGAGCTACCCATTGGAAATGTACAATGATAAACAATTCCGAAAGCAGTTTCGTTTCAATAAAACTACTGTAGTGGATACGCACAATTGTGCCGATGACCGACAAAGTCCCAATGACTAAAAGAGGACTGCCGATTTCCCCCTTATTAAAAGTTCTCGTTGCATTAAGATTTTATGCAACTTCATCCTTTAAGGAATGTTTCCAAAATTTTTAACTTTTATTTATTACTGATTTATGACGTATTATAAGTAATTGTGAATTTGCAATTGAATAACAAGTGAAGTAATTGAAATTGTTGTAAAATGGAATGTATGTTAATACTAGGGGGTTGTCATTTACAATTAGATGAAATGTTAATAATCCATTACCAATATTGGCGGACAAATGTTCATACCATGTACATTATTTAAACTAAAGCATAAGTTAACGTGTGGAATCAATTGAAACTGACGTTAAGTATTATATTACAATCCAATAATGCACATAAATGTAGAAAATGCACAAGACATTGCAGAGATTCATTAAAATTTTGATATGAGGTTCATGGATTATATTTTTTACCAAACAGTTCTTAGGGATTTGTAATTAATACATTTTTAAAATATTAATATGATACAGGTGTCAAATAGTCATTGAAATTATATGACAATCAAAGATTATATTGTTACATATCTGCTTGTGATTGGTAGTAAACACATTATTAAAATATGTCAATATCAAAATATCTTCTTTTTTCTGTATGAGGACATATTAGAGGTAGTAGAAATATTTCGTCCAGCGCGCGACGTCAATTCTACGTTGGAGTGTCCGTCCCCTATTAAATTAAACGCTCTTTGTACAAGATAAAGTGCGTATGTAAACTCGGTAGCCAAGAACTTCAAAACAGCTGCCGCCAATGCTATGTTGCCACATTTCCCTTCCGCTTAAGGGAACATTCATTACGCGGTCGTAAGGAACGTCTATGAAATATGAACGCCTATAAGCGAATACTTACTTTGAGAAAGCACTTATCACTTAAGGGTTCGCTTATCCTATAAGTGACGACAGAGAATTCGGCCCTCTGAAGAAAAATTCTCTATCTTCGATTTTAAAGTTTTAAAATATTTTGTTTTGAATTTTCGAAAACTCTGAGATGTGAACGAAACAGATTTGCACCACTCTCTTAAACGTCCTTTGCACTATCCAACGACAAAATTCAAAAATGGACCCTTTCTTTTTTTTTTTTTTTTTTTTAGAAAACATTGAAATTGTTCCAGGGACTTCACGAAAAAGTAACCCCCAAAATTAAAATTTCAGTTTCAAATTCCAAGGTCTGCGTTATCAGCTACAACAATTGGCGAATATCAATTTTGGAGAAAATCGGCCGAACGGTTTATGAGCTAGCATTGTACACTTACTGACGGACAGTTTTGCTCTCAATCGATTTTTCGGAATCAAAAACTCTTAAAACATGGATTCTGGCTACACCACGCGTTATGGGATTTTTTCTATATATAGCAACTGGATTTATCAATTTTGCTTACCAGGCCCATGCAATAAGAGTTTCTGTGTAGAAAATTCGCCATTTTCCGGCGCGCGATACCAATACTTTCTCTTCTTACGTTAGTAAGTCAGAGAAAGTGAAAATCGCTTCACGGAAATGAACTCAAAAGGTGATGTTGCACATAAATATCTCCGTTACCCATATCATATTTTCATTTTCTCGTATTAATATGTTAAGTTCCCCCCACCCGAATTGGGGGTGAAATTGTATCTTCCCAAACGTCCAGACAAAAATGGACACCCTTCGATTCGGGAGAGGGGCGCGTTGCCCAATCACTACAATCAAAACCTTAGTGCCGTCGTAGTTGCGCAAAATACCATGGGGCGAGAACGCTGACGCTGACGCTGTTCCCGGGGGCGGTGGTCTCCATTGTTTACGTTTGAGGCGAAAATATCGTCACCCTGCCGAAGGAGACATTTTGCATGTGCGTACGCCGTAGCGAAAAAATATTTTTAGGTGGGGGTTTTCCGTGCAGAATTTGTCAATAGAGCAGTAAATATTTAGCATCTTACCAACAGTTATAATATCTTTTAGCAATCAATTTGTAACTGTAAAATTGCAGTATTAAAATGTTCATTTCAGGCACAATATGCGGATCCTTTCCCGCCATTCTAGCGCATATTTCGAATTTGTTTATAAAATTATAAATTGTTGTAAAATTGTTAATTCGCTGCTTTCGGCTCTGGAACATCGGGAGACTTCTCTCTCTAGATCTGCAAAAGTTGTAAATTGTTTATAAATTTGCAAATATTTCAAATTTTGTGTCTCCTCTAAATTCCCTTTAAATGTGAATACTCTTTTTATGTGAAGACTCATCTTAAAAAATCATTTGGCGTGTAGATTGACGTTCATATATTGTGAAACTGTAGGGTTGTGGCTACCACCTGGCAATCAGCCAATTGTAGCCAAATAAATATTATTATTATAAGGAATGTCAATACCAAAGGAACCATGACATTGCAACTTCCGACCAATCCCAAGCACAATACATAAGTTCCCGTCGGAAACCAATCACATACTGGAAACGTAACGTAATAGCTTTTAAATAAGCAAGTGCGAGACCTCGCACGCTCAAGCTCTGAACGCAGCGTTTTACCACTAGACAGTTCGAGTTGGCACACAATTATTTTCTCAACATGCTTGCCAATCTTTGGCGATGAAAAAGTCCCTGGCTGCAATACTTCTATTACATGGAGGATTTACGTTGGGGTTGGCCTCCAACTTAAATTCTAATCAAAAGACCCTAAACCAATGTGGTAAGTATGGCGGGTGGTTTACGAGAGGTTGGTGTTGCGATCACATCTTACGTGAATCGCCTCTTATACATTTACCTTTTAATGACATGGGCGCTCTCTCCGGTGCCTTGTCACGAATTGTGCACCACGCTCTTGGCTGTATTAATGGATTTACTGTATTTACACGTTGGCCCTTCGATTTAACAGAGGGAGCATGGGCCTTTTGGTGGCGCAACTAGACGAGTGGATCTGTCTAACGCTGCGCGGCGACGGAAGGAGTCTTAGGGGAATACCAACATTCTGTCTTCGACTAACTCGCTGCTATGTAATGTTATGAATTTCGCTTGTAATTGAAAGTACAGTAGTTCAGACAATTATTGACGATATTCAATGCATTGTTTATGCTATTTGGAGAATTTGTCTTCATATATTAGGTTTGATTCAAAACGTACATTTGATGAATTCTTTTTGTAAAGTTGGCCGTTCTGGATGAAGTCCCTTAGTGTCTCGCAGACTCCAGTGGGAATGCAGCTAGCCGGCCGGCGTTCTTGTGTATACAAATGTGTGTCGAAGCTCTTTCAATATTGCCGTATATACCAGGGTAGTGAAGTTTTCGAAATACAATGTAACACGTGTCGAAGCAATATTGCTTGTTCCAATGTGCTGGAGGCGAACTTTCCCAGTGTAAATCAAAGCCAGAACTACGTGCGCTGGATGTGTATATACACGTACTTATACATGTACATGTATACATATACATGTACTTACACGAACACGACGAATAAAATTATGTAATGTTTCTATATTGACTTTAATTTAACTTAGTGTTAATTAATTTACTTGAATTGCTTTCATTTTTATTATATAAATGAGTGAAAACCAGAACGGTATAAGTAATTATTGTAATAATTGTGATAAAACGTTTATTTTAAGCTATACTTTAGTGGAAATTTGTTTTCGTGTTTTTAATAAATTGAAATGCCGTGGTTTTAATGATGAAACCACGTCTTTACAGTAATATTGGCTTAAACAGATTTGTCAGAATTTATAAAATGTCATTTATACGTTTCTGGTTTTCACCCATTCAAATATTTGTATTTTGAATGTTTGAAATTACATTTTCGTCATTCCATGGATATGCAACCTCCAATCTGTTGGGGCACCAGCCGTCACTGGAGCAGGGATACAATGGATAGACTGACGGAGCCCCGCCCCCCCCAGGGAACTTCTCTTCCTGGCTAATAATTTATTGTAATAAATACCCGGGCTACGCCAGGTACTTCAGCTAGTTATTCAGTAATTTTGAGCTTATAGAAAAAGCAGAGCTGTTAAAAAATCAAATTAAAAAAGCTGAAGGCCCCTCTGCTTATGTTTGATAATATCTAGCGTATCATGCTTGATCGAATGAACGCGAAATAAAAAACTTGCATATCTGGGCGTTTGCGACCATTTACCATTGGAATCCGTCGTCCGGAGTCCGTCACGGAATGATTCACAAAGTTAGATGAACGGACGTTCCCCGAAATCGCTAGCTGCGCGAAATAGTTATTGATGCCACAAGTCCTCTAAATAGTCGAGTAGTTAACCTTCCGGTCAAGTTCTTAAAGAATAATAGAGGACTAGTTACATTCAATGTTTCTTGTTTTTCCAGATTATCACTTACTCAAAATAAACTTTCATCACTTTGTTGAGTTAATAAATGTCATTATTCTCGATTTTGTGTAACAACAGTTGGTGGTACTGGATGCTTTGTTCAAACAGTGCTCAAACAGTTGAATGCTTTTTTCGGTTAATGAAATCTGATTGAGAAAAAATGTCCGGAAATTTCGACGTATCGGAAGATATATTTATGTTAGATGATATTCAGCTCTAGTTTGATGCCTTCTAAATCAGTAACCACTTATAAGAAAGCTTATGATTTATTTGGTGATTGGCGAGCGAAGGAATGTTTGAGGCATTATCGAAAATATTATGCTAGCATTCTACTTCCAATATATCTGTACTAAAATAATTGTAAGAATAAATTTTGTTTACAATAATTGCTACAAATTGTGTTTTGTGTCAACGTCATATCTATTCCAAGATTTATGAGCCCTAACGAACTCTAAACCCAAAAGTCCGCTAAAATATTTTTTATGGTTTACTAGTTCACTGCTGTGTGTTTACGGACCTGAAAAAAACCGGTAAATGTATTGTTAATACCCTTGCGGTCCTCTCCGATTCTGAATACCCCAGTGCTTTTTGAATACTGTATGGCCTGCATTAATACCAACACAACACGTTTATGAATCCGATTTAAGTAAAGATTGAAGCAAACACAAATGATCACGCTTAAATATGTAAAATATTTTTTTAAACAATATATTGATATGAAAAAATCATTTTGAATTGTTCCCGAAAATTTATAATTGCCATCAGCCTCTCATTTTTAACTGTTTCTTACCACTTTTTTAATTTCTCGCCATAGAAATCTTCGAAAAAGAGAACGTTATGTAATCGTGCGACAGAGAAGAAAATGTTGCCACAAAATACTTATTGGCGGGTTCTGGTAACAAAGAGATAGACAAATCCTGTTGCAAAATTAAAAAAAAAAATCCTCAAACTCGTGTTAGGTAACTAGGATGGTGTAGCCATTATCCTTGTTTTGTTGATAATTCATACCGAAAAATAGTTTCACGGCAAAACAACTACCTGTGTGTGTCTGCTACTGTGTGCCAGTGACAATCATGCATGCATGAACGCATGCCTTCATCATGCATGCATGCCTTCATGCAGTCCGTCCGTCCCGCAGTCATCCAGTCAGTCGGTTACTCAGTCAGTCCCGCAGTCATCCAGTCAGTCGGTTACTCAGTCATCCAGTCGCTCAGTCAGTCATCCAGTCGCTCAGTCAGTCAGTCAGTCATCCAGTCGCTCAGTCAGTCAGTCAGTCAGTCATCCAGTCGCTCAGTCAGTCAGTCATTCAGACAGTCAGTCAGTCATTCAGACAGTCAGTCAGACAGTCAGTCAGACAGTCAGACAGTCAGTCATTCAGTCAGTCATTCAGTCAGTCATTCAGTCAGTCATTCAGTCAGTGGTCAACGCTGGCGCCTAATGCGTTCAGTCTTTTTCCTTCAAAATTGATTCAAAATAGAATTGATTAAATTTTGTTGTTCAATAATGCGAAGGACGTTTAAGATAATAGTTTATATATAATTTCGATTTCCGCGATTTTTTGAAATAGCAAAAAAATATTTAACGATACAAAATTGAAGATAGAGGTTTTTGGCTCAGACAGACTGATGCACAAAATTGGGCTTTTCAAAATGATCATGTACATTTTTTGTAATAGTTAGTAGTTTTGGATTAATTACGCTTTAAATTTACGATATTTTTCTTCTGAAAACCTTCTCAAATGTTATCCTTTAAATTTTGTCTACACCTGAATTAAGGGGAAGAGAAAATATATGGGGCTAGTTCTATTTTTTTTTTTTTTTTTTTTGAAAATTACAACAGAAAGAAAGTATTTTAAAGTACTTTTTCATCAGCCCAATTCACACGGTTATTTTCCAATATAACTCGTACGTGCACCATAATAATTTCCATATATTTCTAGTGATTTTACTGGAAACCATTTAACCGTACCTTTGTTAGCTTCTCCGAGAATTTCCGCAGGTACTTCACTATATTATTTCATTTTGTACGAACAAATCAGTCCTACACAGAGAGTGCAGTAGCAATTAGAACTACATTTTTATCTGACGTCATTAACCAATGACTATTACAATGCCTCTTTTCACTTTAGACGCAAAAGAATATTAAAATGATTCTAATTATCTTTTGATTCAGCAACGAACACGTAAACCAGAAAGTTGTGTGTGCACCACGAGCGTTACTAGATGGTTTTCCTCCACACTCGACTTCCAACCCCTCGGGTATGGAAATCATCCTCGGGGCAAAAAATCTACTTAACGCCCCAGAAACATACATAACTGTAATAGACTCTCGGGCATTTTAATACCCGTTGTTAAGGACGAGTTCTTACAGCGTTGTTTAGGTGGTTGGTTGCTAAGGAGCAAAGAGAGTTTTTACCAATTAAAATGACCAAAACATAGTTATAAATTTTTCCGATACACTTCCAAGCGGCGACGTCTAACAGAGATTCACATATCATGGCTCACAGCTAATTATACGATGAATTCATAAAGGTTTCCTGAAATCTAGAAATAAGCGGAGTTCATTAAACATAGCCGATGTTTTATTCTTAAACGAGTCTCCGTATTTCCTCCTTAAAATGATATATACTACGATTTTTCTTCCTCTGCACCTCAAGTCCCTACTTCACGGTGGCTTTATATGGGTGCCGTATCCAGGACTGCTATACGGAACAGTGATATAATGCCATCGAGAAGTAGGACCATGAGGGGCAGAGTTAGAACAATCGCAGTACAAGTACCTCGTAATTTATCTTCCTGATTATGATCAGAAAACCTGAGTAGTTTTGGGCAACATTTCGTTGCAACCTCTCAGAAAATGTTGGTACTCCAAATGATGGAGGTTGGCAAGCAAAAACCAAAAAATACATTTCTTTCGTGTTTTTCGCCATTTCACTACTACGCTAAGATATATCACTGAGATAAAATACAGTTTTGTGCACTTTGAAATCATGGTCATTCCGAAAAGTGTTTTTTTATAAGCACAAAGCAAAACCCGTGTTTTGCCGCCGCATATGATATGTGCAACTTTGAACGCTCTTGGGACAAAATATCTACTAGCTGAATACACACCGCTTTATAGCTCTTGTGTACTCAATTTACGTAACTTCAAATGATGCTGTTCATTCGGCTGTTCAGTGTAACGAAAGATTTGTGGGTGACTCAACCGAAGCTGCGGGTTGACGCCCACGGATTGACTACGTCACAAACATGCCGTTACTGTTTTCTCTTGTTTTTAAAATTACATTGAAAGCTAATTCAATTTCCCAATCATTTCGTGATGTTATCTATCTGGATTTAAAATAACATTTACATAATCTTGCTTTAAATTCACTCTTGTGCGGAGTTGTAAACATCAGTTTTGTTGGTGGTAGCACCTCATTGGAAATAAACAAAACGAAAAACATGTTGAGAACCCTTTCTTTCTTACCAGAAAGTTCACGGATGTGGCTATATTGCTCATACCAGAGAGGTGATAACATCCAACCACAATCTACTATGGTATTCAGATGATCCCAAGTTTTATTCATAATATTTCATAACCAATTTTGGTTTACTCCCCTGAATATTCTAAATGAAAGTTATGATTTCAAGAATACCATATTACGATGTAATGAAAAATTCATTTTATTTTGATGGCCTTTTGAATGAAGGGCCTGCCTTTCAAAACTACGCTAACACGTAACAAGCCGTAGTCTCCAAGTATTCTTCTGGATGAATATTGCCCCTCCCCCTTTCCCAACGGAGGTTTCCTTGGCGCAAATCTCGGTAAGATAGCAAACTCGAGTTGTCCGAAATCTCGATATAGATAGTTTCGAAATAAATTTTACACGAATATTGAAATACCAATTAGAGGTAAGTTCTATGAATGTTCACATTAATTTCACACATCAGAGAATATTTTAGAAAGATTACCTGCGCCACGTCATAAACAAACCCGCACGACGACGTGCAAGGGCATTGCCCCAGCCTGTAGCACCAAAGCGGCGGCTAACGGTGTTCTCGAAGAATTCTGTCCCTAGTGTATGTAAACATTTTTTATTTCCTTATTTTTCGAATGATACTATTTATCATTATTACAACCAGGCATTTGTTCATCACACCCACACCTGATATTTTGAAGAAAACTTACCTTTTTCGGTCCATCCTGGATAATGGTTTCATATTCCAGCCCTCCTTCCGACATGATGAAATTAATTAATAATACCAGACTAATAAACGAAAGTGCTACTTGGATGCAAAAATGTCGTGCTACTTCCGCCGGCGTCGAACGAAATGTAGTCTCCGGCGAATGAAAGCGGGCCCTGCCCGCCGTCCCTACTCCGTCTGCGCTGTTTCCCGTTCTGCTGACGGGTGCGGCGCGCCGCTGTGATGCGAGGCGAGCATAGCCCAGGGCTCAACACGACCACGCACTCCGTGACTAGGCTCGCCAGCTGTTGTCGACTACATTACATTTAAAGGCTAGAGGGGAATTCGGAATTTATTCGATAAATTTTAATGTAAAACTCGTTCCAAATTATTTTCTCGTGCTATTTTCAACCATACATTTTTCTAAAGCCTGACCGAAATACTTCGACATTCGCAACAAGTTTTGTTAATGTTCATGACAACGGGCGTGTCAATGGCAGGGCAGCCAACTTGTAGTTTCGGACCCAACATGAATTGAAGAAACAAGGGAAATCATAATGTACAATTTTACGTACAATAGACACGCGTTTTAAATGTTGATAATAAGTGAGACCTAATATCCGAAATATTTTTGCTTTGTAATTGTAAAGAAACTACTACATGAACTAATGGGAAATAAAATAGCATTAAAAAAAAAAATTCGTAGTGCATACTCTATACAGGCATTGGACATTTTTTATTCATCAAAATTAAGCGAAATTAGGGTCTAGAAAATAAAAGAATACTGAAATAAAGTTCCCTGCCTTCTTACCATTCTGAAGGAGAAATGTACACAAGTTTATTCAGAATAATTTAAAAACTAAATTTTCTGACATATTCAATTTAATTCATTCATAAATTGTTCAAGTATAGTACATGTAATTTCTTTCATAGCCTATGTAAATTTTTGTGAATCCAATAATTTTCTAAATACACTTTAAAAGTTTGTAAATCATATTGTTAAAAATTAAAATTTGCAGAATGAGCAATATTAAACTACTAATTCAAAAACCTTTTCAATGAACTCCAGTACCTTCATATTTATGTAGCTTTCTTAGTCGGCACAATGCATTGTTATTTTGAAATTATTAATTGAACAAATAAATATAATGTACACACTCAGAAAGTATTCCAATACATAGCAAACTTTGTAGTACTTAGGAGACATCCTTTAGAAAGTGTCAATAAAACATTGTTCGTCATATTTTCTCCCGTCAACAATATTTAAAAAATGTAATATCACAAACTTAATAACAGACAATTAAATCAAATAATTTTTGGCAAAAGGGCCTTTGTGTGCTTTCAACATACTTTCCTTGAATGCATTGCATAAGGGTTACAAAATTTCAGAATCTAAAAGTTAGCTATTGCAAATATACTATTATCCACATACATCACAGAACATTATCTTTCCAACATCTGTTGCAATTACTTCAGAGTATTTCACACATAATCTTTTCTCAATATTTAGCAATAATACAATATGAAGATGAATTTTGCTTTTTTATATATTTTTTTTTGTTTCAATACAAACACAAGTTCACCTTACTCTACTCATTTTAAACTATTCACAGATTTTCTGCCACCACATTCAATTATAATGTACTTGTCAACTAAGCAATAAATTGTCTACATTTGAATAGTGAAAAATATCACGTGTCAGTTGCTTAGTACACCAAACCATTAAACCAGAGTTTTAATCTTGTTTTCCAGGCTTCTGAAGTGGAGTCGGGTCTGAATATGCTTTATAAATGAACATTCCCAAAGCCACATGAAGAACTATCACAGATGCCACAGCAGAATACACATTGGTGGAGACTTCATTCAATCCAAACAATCCTTAAAGAAAAGAAAATAGTTAATGAGCACACAATTATAAACAAAGAAAAATTATAAGATATTACAAACCTTCAAATATAAATGCTTTGCTTCCAAAAAATGTGAGAACTGGACACACAATTATGGCAAAGCAATACATAAAAACTGTTTGAAGAACTTCAAAGTCAAGACGCTCCTGAAAAAAATATAAAAAACGTACAATTGAACACAAAAGAATTTTAAACAAATAACAGGTACAAAAGCTTACATTAGTCTTCTTAGGTTTCATGATAACGTGATTTCACTTCTCAGTTGGTTGAAAAATAGCACGTTCCTGCAGATTTAAAAATGCAACATCAAATTATTAACAGAAAAAAATCTTCAATCCATCAACAGGTATATCTAACCTAAATTTCGAGGAATTTTTTTCTTTCAGAATGAATATGATACATACGCAGGAGTCTCAACGCTCCGTTTTCCTAAAACAACTTTCATATGACACTTAACAACACAAAATCGAGCAAGTCGTCTGTAACCTGCACGTGACAACTCACGCAAACAAACAGCCGTGGCTAAATACTTGCGACATCAGGGCCACCAAGGGCCACTTCACTCAACGTTCTCCCCATATTACTCCCAATATACTAGCAAATCTGTTTAAAAGGCGGGGGACCAAGTTTGTTTCTTCCATATATACTCTTTGGTTTCTTCAGTCACGGGCTCGGTGCAGGTAGCGCAGCAGTTGCGTTTTGGCGCGCATTTTCAAAGTAAAGTTGTGCGAAACGATGGTGGTGGTCCATGTATGGAATATCCATGAGTATTATCTGCTTTTCTTATGATTCAGATTAACTAGATTTAAATAATATTTTTAAATATTGTATTA